>WJFB01000022.1:82679-155306 GCA_009870185.1 Pygmarrhopalites habei
TCTCAGCAATACAGTCTGACTTATCTAGAGTCCACAAAAAGTTTACTCACAAATCTAAGGTCAAGTATCTGTCAATAGTCGTGTTCAGTGTGTCAACACACACACACACAAACTGTGTCCATGGTCATGCCTATATACCCCGTACGTGTGTGTGTAGTGTAGCCGAAATTCCCCATATTTTTTTGATTTTATCTCTGTACAGTGTCAACACACAAACAGGAGGAATGTCAACAGAGGCTAAGGAACTCGTGTCTGCATTTAATCCTAACCTTTCCTTGACATTGGATAGAAATACATAGAGACTCTCTATTAGAGAGGGAGAGAGAGAAAGGGGTGGAAAGCTTTGAGGAATAAAATCCTTCAAAAGACCTTTAAAAAGTTAATCTTGGAAATAATAAAGGAGGGAAGAGAAACTGATTTCAATTACTCTAAAAAATATATAATGAATCTATTTCTGTGAGAGTATTTCAATCCTGAGGAGGAAGAGGATAACTATTAAAAGGAACAATGTATTTATTGTGATGCCCCATCCTGTACAAAATATAGAAATTAATTTATATCCTGTCAATCCCAGCTGTAACAGTCACAACAATCTCAATGTTGACTAATCCTTTATCTTCATCTGGGATATTTTTGTAAAAAACGATATTCTTCCAATCTTTGAGAAACATTTAAGTAGTTCAGGATAGGATGATGTGCTGTGCCCCAATCTCAAATTGAATCCATGATCTGGTGTACTAAACTCACTTTTCCAAAATATAAATATTATTTTGTATGCAGAACTCAATCTCCTAATAATTCTCTCTCTCTCTCTCTCTTGGAGGGTTGTACGTGAAAGACGACAGACACAAATCCTGAGATTCCAAGGAAAGAAATTACATTTAGTCCTTCTCATTCATGAAGAAGAGATGGAAGGAGAAGGAGAAGGGACGTCATTTGTTGATCTTCAGACAACCTTCCTCACATGACAGTCATTTAGTACGTCATGTTGATAGGATGTGCATTCTACATGGCACAACATCCTTCTGTGTAGTGTAGTATAGGGAGGGAAAATTGTCAATTCCAAGAATATTTTAATAATAATATCACCCAGTCCTATTTTTTGCTATTATCAAGAATCAACAACTTGAAAATTCTGAGAGATTGGAGTAGAGTTGTGATGGAAATAAAAATATGATATGAACTGATGGGCACACACACTTTATACACACACACACGTCAGTGACTGTATGAGTCCTACCATCACATGATGATAGAGGTAAGCTGGGAAGGAAGGGAGCTCACAAAAATGTAAGAATGAAGAGGGAGGAGGTAGAGAATAAAAACTAGAGTATATGGAGATATCTCACCAAAATCTTGTCAGCCGCAGACTCCCGTCGACTGTCAGCGACGGAGACGGACGCCGAGTCGAATGAAGAGCGATGGCTTGACAAAGCCTCCATATTCACCGAGTTACTCTTTCTGTAAACATACAAAAGAAAATGTTTTTTTATTATATGACCATCCCATTAGTATCAAAAAATCCATTTTATATACTAGCTCCTCTCCTTCCCTTAATCTTGTATACCGTATTCTATATACCGTACACACAACATACTGGCACAAACATAAAGACTGGCTCTAAAATATTAATGTCGTTCAAATCCTTCTTTACATTAAATATAAAATTAGTAAAAACAATTAAACATGACTCTACAGAGTAGATCTGTAGAGTCTGTAGATGTCATTTTTACAGACATTATTTGTGGAAATAATTTTTTTTGACAAAAACATGAACTTCCATTAGAAGATTGACGGTAATTATGTGAACATGATTCAACACTATTCATAATCCCTTTTCCAACTGATCCACATCATCCCTTTTTATTATGATCCCTTAATTTTGAAATGCTTACACAGTACACAACTACACACACTCATTGTCAGCTTTAACCTTTCCCCCGTTGAATAGTCTCCCTCCCTTTCTCTCTGATTGTACAGTGTACACACAACAATGGAACAACAACCCACTTTAAAGCCCTCACATTAATGGAATGGAATGGAGTGGAGGGGAATTGTTGAGGGAGACCCAAAAATGGGTCGAAAATCTCAACATTTTTTGTTGTATCCATCTCATCCTATTTTAAGTCCATGTCCCCCTTTTTCCTGTCCAGACTGTACTGCACTCTACCCTCTTGTACAGACCACACAAAAAATGGACGTATTCCTAAGGGTGCTATAATCCAGTCCACTTATACGAATTATTTACTTGCAAAAAAAATTGTTCTCCATCATGTATCTCAATTCAATTCAAATTCGGTAGAGTCTCCATTGTGACGGATGTAGGTCTTTGGAGGATTAGCATGCATGATGATGATGCAGATGGAATGAGGACACAAGCGAAATATTTTGTGTCCCTCCATCAATCCATCTTCCCTTATTATCCTGAATCCTGATGATGCAAGGAGAGGAAAGAACCTCCCAAAAAACACGGAAATGAAATGAACCTCAATATGGAATTTTCAAAAAAAAAAAATACCAGACTCCACTGGGAATTGTGACTGAAGACTCATTCAATTCCAGTGTACCTCCACAGACACACACGCACACACAGGTTTTAATTGTCATTTGGCTGTATAGAATTGCAGACAATTCCATGCAGGCACAATGAGACCCTTCCTCTCCCGCCCACCTTCATCCCTTCCATTAATCTCATGTCATGTTGGGTGAGGTCTGTGCCCTGCCCACAGTCACTCTACTCCACTTTCTACCCGCTCTCTCTCTTTGTACCAGTTCCTTTCGGCCAAATTCCGAATATCCAATCTCCCCATCTTTTTTGCGTATTCATCCTCACAACGGAAAATGTGTTACATGGCTATTGGCTGTATTGGCCTAACGAGGTCAGAAAAAAGGAGTCCATGACTGAAACGAAGTGAAGAGGAACAGTTTTAGCTCAACTTTTCCAGCACAGTCAACGCTACACACGTTTCAAGCTGGACTAAAGTAAGGAGGGGAGAGGCCAGGACTTTTCACAGTTTATGAGTCTGCCGTGACATGAAGCCAGTTAACGACGACGGAGAGGACGAGGAGGGCCCGTGTACGTGACCTATCTTATCCCATGGATTCTTGATGATGGTAAGCAAACTACAAAAACTAGGAAACGTAGTAGAAAGGAGGAGATTTTGTGGACACAACAAAGGTTGGCCCCACACACACACACAGTCATTAATAAATTAATCCAAACTCCTAACTCATTTATTTATAAGGTCTCTGTGGATCCATTACTTAACTTAACATTCTCTTACTCCGTTTCACAGTTACAATTTTGAGCGAGAACGCATTTATCCTTTTGCGGACGTCGTATGTGTGTGGTTCCCGGGTTCCGGTTCAAATGAAACCCCTGTAGGCTACACCACAACCATCAACCTCCATCTCATACCCTAATTCAAATGTGGATGAGGAAGAGAGAAAGAGGGACATACACACATAATATTATTAATGGTCGATTACGCCAGAGGAAGAGAAAAGAGAGAGTCATTTCTCCCAGAATGGACTTTAACCTCTTTTAACTGTACTTAATGTGTGTGCCTAACCACACTAGGATATAAATTATGATTTAAATATGTCATGTCCATGACACACACACATTCTCCTTCTCTATTCTATTCTACTGTGAGAAGTACAGCCCTCACCTTATATCCAACAAAAGAACAGTTCCAGCCAAAGCGAATCCCGATACTCGTAAAAAAACGTTCATTAATCCTCCTTCGGTGGAGTGAATGGTGTTCGCTTATTGCGACTCGTCTTATTATCCTGTGCATACTTTTCACCGTAATTTCAATTGTTCAACCCAAGCCCTACAAAAAATTCCAAATTCGTTCGTAGTCCTCCTGAATTTTTTTCCATTTTTTTTTCAATTTTCCCCAAACTTTGAAAAGGGATTATTCATACAACCAAAAACTGGAGTACTTTGGGTCTCCTTCATTGCATCAACAAGACTACGGTAGCATTTCACCCAAACATGGATGCATAAAATATATTAGAATACGTAGACACAGACACAAGTCCATTAGTAAATGTGACAAGCTGAATAATTAATTCCTGTCGCCCGTGTCCTTCTCTCCATTCATAAAAAGAGGGAGGGAGGGAGAGAAGGAGTAGACCCGGATTCGATGACATGCTGATATTTGTGTCTTTCCGTCGAGTTTGTCGTCCACGAGAAAGGACTCGTGTCCTCACAAATATGTACACTCCGTAGTACACAATCCATCCAAATGCAAATGTGGTGTAATGACTCCTCGTCCCATTGTTCCAATTGATGCATGTCCTCTCTGTGTATTTACAACTGAACAGAGGGAACAATGAGCCAGCTGACAGTATAATAGAATAGTACACACCGGAGTCCATTTATTACACCAGGATATTAGTGAAATCATTAAGCACATGTATTAACATGCAACGGAAATGGTCCGGCCAGGCCAGCCTCATTCTGTCCCAGAGAGAGAGAGAAAGAGAGAGAAGAAGAGGGAGAAATGCAACACACAATCCCAGGACATTTCGACTCCCAAATTAGTCCAAAAAAATTCATGTTTTTAGAAAGAGAGAGAAACCTTCCTTCGTCCCCTATTTACACTGGGAAAGTGAAAGGAGAGGAGAAAGTCATGTGAGATTGGGCCACACATCCTGCCTGTCCCGATTAACCATACGAAAAAAAGGAGTTCAGGATTTGGGCAGAGGAAACTGAAAGTAGAGAAAGAAATTTCCAGCTGTGCAACTGCAAAATGTATGCACAACTTGGAAGCTTTAACCTACTCTCTCTCTCTCGTGTGTGTGTGTCTACCTTCCAGACTAATGGAAAACTAGGACGAGTTGACGAACACTCTCAAAAGTGGAGAAGTCGCTCTGCCAAATATTGAGCTGTGAAGGAAGGAGGAGGAGGATGGGAGGAGACGAGACAGTTGTAAAGTAAGTGAAAGTGGAGCGACTTTCTTTTGTGAATTTTGTGAAATGTTGTCCTGGAGAGAAAAATCGTCCCGACTTTCACTCGCTCCCCTGTTCATCATTACCCCGCCAAATTATACACTGTAGAAACATCCTCTCGTCTCCCACTACATTATTCATTCTATTTAGTCCCTTTTGTCTTTCCAAATTGTCTTGAGGACATGGACATGGAACCCCATGGAACACCGTCCCGAAAACACGACACCGACGATGACGATGACGCCAACGTGTCCCTCTCTTTGTTGTCCGATGATGTAATTTACTCATCAAACTTTTATTATAAACCCAATTTTTTTTAAACAAATACGTCATTCGAATTGGAGTGGGTTATTTCATTCAATTTGTCTAGTCATCCATAGAATTTGGAGAATCATCATAAATATAGAATTTGCATTGCCATCCCCGACCTACGCGAACGTCCCATACAAAACACACACACAGAACAAGCAGAGTGAAAGGAGGGGGATGGAAACAGGAAATGAAGAACAAAGAAAATGAGAGACGAGACTTGGAGTTTAAACAAATGACTTTTTAATTGGTCTAGTAATTATGACGAGGGGTAAATTTGGATAATTGCACACACACGCAAAACTTTCGTCCCTCCACACAAACACACCAGAGACAGAGAGAGAAAGAAAGAGAGAGAGAGTGTGTGTGTGTGTGTGAATAGAGAGTCGGATGAGTGTTGTTCTCCCTTGTTGTTTACACGTTGTTCCCTCCTCCTTCCTTTTCTACTGCGTAGGAGAAGGAGAGTCAAAATTAGGGAGTCTCTTTGACAGTTTATTAACCCTTTTTGGGAATTGTACGAAATTCGGATGGCAACACGTACACACACACTCACACACACACATTATACAACACAATCATCAAATTTTGTGTAGACAAATTTCACGGGAAACAGAACATGAACAATGGGTACAACCACTGCTTTGTCTGACCCATTTAATTTGAGAGAGTTTGGGGAGCTGAATTTTGGGAGAGAGAGTCTTTCTCTCTTCAACCAGAATTGATTACTCCATCTTGCTAATTAAAAACACCTCCGCCATTCTCTCCTCCTCCTCCTCCTCCTCCTCATCTTCTCTCAGTGTAAACCTTTTCTTTCTCTAGTCTTACGGAGATTCATCATTCAACAAAAATAATGTTTAGCATGGGAAAGGAGGAGAAGAATTCTTAATCAACTCTTTTAGTCAGCTGACCACTCATCATGAATATATAATTAATCAATATCCCTTCTACGCACACACCTTCCCCCTTCCAAAGTAGAGAGAGAGAATCTTGGGAAGAACCCCCTCCATTCGATTTTTAATTAACAGCCATAAATATTACAGAAATAGATACACAAATCTAATTAAGACTCGACCATCCAAAAGAACCGAATATCCTCCTTTCCCAAATCTTATTCAGTCCAATAGAAGAAATTCATTACATACACACGCAAGGAAATCTACAGACAGAAATTTATCCAGTTTCTTCAGTTCGTTGACTCGAATTGAATTCTAACAAGATAATTAATCAATTTGATTAATCATGGAGAGAAGAAATGACGATTAATTCATATTAAATTGACCAAACTCTTCCTCTACTTTTAGCCCGGACAAAAGAATGAGAAGGATCTTTTTAAAATAATAAAAGTTTACATCCATCCTCCCCCGGTTCCCTCCCACATAAAAAAGGAGTGACTCAGAAATCCGGAAAATTCATTTTGTATCAGGATAACTGACCTTTGATCAGACGGAATAAAACTAAAGAGAAATCCCCATTGATTTGTGAACCAAATAAAAAATCCTTATCCCATCCATGCTAGTGCACAGAAAACCTCCCGCACAAAAACATATCTTGTGCACAATTCACACACATACACAATGGCCAATGAAAATAAATGTTCCTGGATTTGGGTGCGTGTGTGTGTGGAGACTGAAGGAAAAAATAGTGAGACAGCCTAAATTACACTAATAAAGTCAGTGCAAACAACAGAAACGTCTCTCTTTCTCCATCTGCCCACTCGTGACTACCATTGAAAAAACAAGAGAGAGAGAGAGAGAGTGTGTGTGTGTGTGTGTGTACGAATTCGGATATATCCAGAAACCCCGAAATGTCAGAGAGACGACCATCATCGCTACACATCCAATGATCCGGCCGCAGTCAGACTGAGAGTAGAATAAAGTGATTTCTGCGAAACACATCTAAATCACGACCATTCGCAAAATATCAGGCAGAACCCGGACTAAAAGACCAGCTATTAATCATGGTGTCCACATTGTACATAAAAGATACACCACGTCATACACACACACTCTCTACCACAATAACTGGGACAATGGGATCATGAGTTGACCTCGTGATGCCAATCCTAAAAAAACAATGTTCACTACGAGTTATCAAAATTTATGTATTTTTTGCAAAACCGTATAAATATTCCCAACCCAAGAAGACGTGGAAGATATATATATATATACGAGGGAAAAAATGTTGTTTACTTTTATTCAAAGCGAGAATCCATCACACACACACACGTGACATATGTATATTGTCCAGATGGACATTTTACACCAAATCCCATTTCTCTGTTTATTTTTTGTAGGCTCTTCTTCGACTGTCAAGAGAAAGAGACGTATTGCTATTTTGTACATCCGTGTTTTTCAGTGGAAACCCAATTTTGAGAAATTTTGTAATCAAATCCAAAATTGAAAAATTAAATCCTCTGCATTTGTGTTACCAAGTGTAATTGTGGAGATTTGTACTACAGGGACAGGGCCACAGCTACAACACAGTGCACAATAACAGTACAAAATTAGGGCAGATCAATGAACGTTGTCCATCCTTCCTCCTTTTGTGCAGCTAATTGTTTTCCCCAAAAGTCTAATTAGACAATTAGTGTAGAGGTTGGGAGTTGAAAGGAAGAGGGGAGGAGGGAAACAGCGCATTAGTCTGTTAATTCCTTTCAAGCCTCTTTCTACTTCTTCTCCCAACTCCCAACAGAGAGGAAATAGGATATTGGGTGTAATTGGATTTCGGGAACTAAATACAAAATCTCTCTAATTACTCTTTCTCCCTCTCTCTCCACTGATACGATTGACCTCGACCTTCATCACTAATATCCTAAGCTTCGATACGAAATGTAAACTGAAGTCTCCGATGGAACTTTTGTAGAAAAAATTCGCAGATAAAAAATGGTATACAATATTTTTCATATATTTCCGTCTAACACACGAAATACTGGAGGTATCAAACACGGAGAGATGAAGAGTAGAATTTTTCCGATGGGATTAAAGTGGAGTTCGGAATTCTCCTCTTTTTGTGAAAAAGACTATACAAGTTAAACAGCTTTCCCTCCACAGTTCCTGTAAGGGAAAATTATCGATAAAAAACACATTTTCTCCGTCAAGCTGTTCGGAACTGACACTTCTCGTCACGTCGACACGAATGTGTCATGCCTTTTCACATTTTTAGTCTAATCATCCCTGATGGATAATCCTAGTTAGATTGTGACAAGGTCTCCTCTTCTCTTGGACCATCGGTGGACAAAAGGGTCGAGAGGAATTATGTACCCGCTACCATTTTTCTCTCTCTTTTCTTGACAACTCTTTTTTCCCCGTCCAGACTTTTTTTTACAAACTCACCTTTTTGATTTGGATATTCACATGATTCATTTGTGTGTGTGGTTGGGAGAGAGCCTTATACGTATAATATTATTATTTCTCCCTCTTTCGTGGTAATCGTAAATTTATTGCTCTTCGGCGGAGAACCGCACCCATGAATGCTATGCCTTACACATCCACACACACACAGTGTACACATAATGTGGACTAAAAAGGACTGATGCATTTTATTAGACACTTTCCGTGTGTGTGTGTGTGTAGTGTGTGGATAGAATAATATGTAGTGAGCACGGCATGGAAAAAAAATACAACACACACTCACCCCAGCATGCGACGTGTAAATAAACAGTGAAGCCACATTTCCTTGAAAATTTCTACTGAAATTTATGTGAGACATGGATACAGAGGGCCGATGACTTCACACACACACTAGAGAGAGGAGAGAGAAGGGTTTGGAAGCCAATTACCAATTAAAGGAAGAACCCATTGTTGAAATTACATTACTGTGAAAAATCCTCAAAGAACTCATCGTCAGAGTGTGTGTGTGCCGCCTGGACAATTCAAAATAGCCCAATTTTACTCGGGATGAGTAAAAGCACAACACATGCGTGTGTATGGAGAGAGAGAGAAGGATTAAAAATTAGGTGTAGTGATCTATCGGTCCCTCATTGCCCTCAACTTGTAACCTCACATTTGTATTTTCTATCAAGAATATTCCAATTTATCACCCCCGGCTCAAATCAGATGAAAACGAGAGAGAGAGAGAGAGAGAGTTTCCCCTTCATTTTTTTCACGAAAAATTTCATGAAATATCATAAAACACACACACACAGGGAGAGCTTTCCTCCTGTCACAAATTATCCAAGGAATACAGCCTCCAGATTCTCTCTCAAAAAATCTTCTTTTCCCCTCCCGGCCTTTTCCATCTTCTTGTGTCTTGGAGTCAAAATTCTCTTTGATCGTCTTGAATTATACGAGGAAATTATGATTCCATGAAAATCATGTAATTTCCTCCTCCTCCATAAATACCCCACTTACAAGTCATCCCTTACTCAAAATTATTTCTCAGTATTGCACTGCCTGATCATCATTTAAAAAAATCGAGTACCCTTTCCTCTCAAATAGTTATCACAGTAGTGGAATCAGCCCACTAGCTTAGTTCACCATTCCATTTAAAAAATCAAGGAGAAGAAAACCCAGTAATAATAATAATGATAATGTAGTCAGGCGGGCCAAGCCTGTAGCCCTCAAATTGAAAGAAGGGAGTATTAAAAAACAAACATTGTAAAAGTTATTTTTGTACCCTCAAATCGATTCTCTCCTCCTCGTTTTGTACTCTCTACAATATTCTCATGTAATACGAAGAGACTATGTTGTAGGCTGTAGCTGTAACCCTTCTCTCTCCCTTTCCATTATTATTATTCACGACTCACGCCTGGGCCTAATTTAATAAAGATGGTCATAAAAAGAGGGAAGTGGGGAGAGAGAGAGAAATATGGAAGGAAAATTACAAAAGCTTCCATAAAAACACCTGTTGAAAAATACTTTCCAGCTAACTGTACTACAGAGTATAGCCTGTCCTCCTCCTCCTCTCCCATTTTTCTCTCCTGTGTGTGTGAAAAATAAAATCAAAGTCATAAAAAACAATCACACACACATCCTTGACAGGCAGCACGCTCCTTCTCTTCTTCTTCTCCTCCGTCTAATATAAAATAAACCATCTTGCATTTATAGCAGAGAAGAAAAATTCTCTTGAAGATCCTAACCTAAATTTCAAAAATTGTTAACATTTCCCCAAGCTTAGTCTTCACTCTTCCTCAGAAATTTCCAAAAGGTTCATGCCCTACTTATACCCTCTGTCTCTCCCTCTCCCATTCCCATAATATTCCATAATATATTTAAACCTCTCAGGTCCTCCCTTCCCATATTTTTCCCTTCAACACACTTGACACAACCTCTCTCTCATCCCTTTGTGTGTGCCTCTGTTTCTCCTAGCGAGGAAGGGGAGACGCATATCATTCATATTTCAAAGAGTCAGCAAAGTTGTCCCCCCAATCCCTATTTTTACTGTACGACACTGTACGTAGTTCCAGGACTATGACAACATTTAAATTTAATACTCCATTTTTTTTGGAACTGGAGATTTTTTAAGAGGGGACAATAAACTTGAAATTTACTTGCACAAAAGAGCGGAAAAGTTTGGGGAGGGGAGATAATGCAATATTTCGCAAATAATTCAAGAGACTCTCCTCTCCTCCCTTCAACAAACTGGAAGTTGGAGTGCAAATATTCAAATTGAGTGTTTCAGTCCTTCCTTTTTTAAAGATAAAAAATCTCCTCTTTCTCTCTCTGTGTGTGTGGTGTTAAAAGAGGAAGGAATGCTGAGGCGGGTAAAAGTGTTGGGAGAAATCCAATAAAATGTTGTAAGAACGAACCTCAGTCAAAATGAAAAGATTTTTTCTCCTCAGTCCATTCCCTACTTTTTTCTCTCCGTGCTCTCAAGTGGGCATCCACCTCCACTGCACATACACACAGCATAGCTCAAAGTGAAGAGAGAAAAAGGAAAAAAATACGCTGAGCCCGTGCTCAGATCTCCATCTTCATCGCACACACAACACAACTGTTGTGGCTCTGACGTAGTTGTACTCGACTACTCTACTACACACAACAGCTCGAAAAAAGCACGAAATACGGCGAGAAAATATGTAGCTCTGTATGTTGTAGTTTGTAAGGGAACATCCACATAGACTCCCCACTTTCCCATACATCTTGGTACATGTTTTTGCACATCTTTCAAGATGGAATATCCACTTCCAGCGCTCTGGAAAGTATTCCATTGTCGGACAAACATGTGGGAAGGGAAAGAGAGAGAGAGAGAGGAGTTTTACTTAAAGATACTTGGACTTGACTTATTCTTACTTACAGAAGACGGTCGTGTGTGTGTGTGTCCGACTGGTGTATAAATACAGTTTTTTGATACAGGCCACACATACCCACACATCCGAACGTTTTTGCTCTGCTACTGTCCAACGGGGGAAGGAGATTTATTTTTACTATTATTGTTGTCCTGGGAGAGAAAGCGGGAGAGATAGGGAAAGCTAGCCTTCCATCGTTCCCATTCCTTCAATGAGTTCCTTCCCCTCCAAATGAAGACAAGACAAAAGGGACAGCAGAACATTCCCTCGTCTTGTGTATGTGTGCTTCACACACACACACAACATCCTACCAACTTTCCCCTCCCCCCCAGAGAGATCCCTTTAACCAGTTTTTAAGGCTTGCCAAAAACCCAACTAAATATGTCACTTCATTTTGCAACTCTCCACACAAACACAATACAGTACAATAAGCCACCCTCCCTCATGTGTGCGTAGTACTACGTACTGTACATTGTCCCCACACACGATGCAGTCCATTGTGCAATACACAGAGGCACAAACTTCGTCATGACTTGAATGACCAATCAGGTGGGGACAAGGAAGGAAGGAAAGGGAGGGGGCAGCTGGCAGCCTGACAAAGGTCATAAGTTTATTTATTTTATTTGAGGCCAGGGAGGGGAGGAGAAAAGTAGGGAATACATTTGAATTCCCCATGTTCTTTTCCCATACACAAATTTATCTCTTTGTCCCCTCGCTCCATGCACACTCCACATGAACTTTACCCACAAAAAAACCGTCATCTCCCCGAAATTCACCCAATTCACAATTTTTTGACTTTCCCTCCTCCTCCACTCCAGCTGGGAATATAACAGCACAAGTAGGAAATTGAATGGAAGGAACGGGAATGCATTTTGTACTTTGTATTTGGGTCTCCTAAATTTTGTCTCGCATCTAAATGCATGAGGAAAATATAATACAGAACGAGAGCAGATTTGTTTGCATGCTTTCCCCTCTCACACAAACATACAAAATCTTCTCAAAGCCTGTAGATTTGAAGAAGACCATGCAATTTCCAGTGCCAAGGAAAGATAGAAATTTTTGACAATTTTCTTTTCCTTCTACCATATCTCACTTCTTCCATTTAACCCACCGAAAAAACTTTCAAAAAAAAAAATATGCACTGTCCCATATCTTACACAAATGCACATTTCATGTTTTTGCAAAAAAAAACTTTTTTGCAACAAGACTCCTTGGACTCTTCCCTCCGTGGACTGGATTGGGAGGATGTAGGGCGAAGACAAGTTAAGATAATCCTGTGTGTGAAATTGGAATTTCCTATCCATATCTCTGACGCTAGTCCGAGTCCGTTGGAAGTCGGCTTTGCTTAAATAAGACAACGTCATGTCTAACCAGGCAGAAAGTGACGAGAGAAAGAGGAGCATTATATAATCGACAAAGTTTTCTCTCTCTCTCTCTCTCTCTCTTTGACTGATAGAACAAGTTTGTGTGGACAGTGTGTGTGTGTGTGTGGTTTTTGAGGGAAACCATGGGAGGATTTTGATACTGTCGACTACTGCGCTGCCACTCTCTTTCACACAAAACACTCCTCTCTCTTCGCAGTGAAAGTTAACTTTCCTTTACACAATTTTTGTCATCTCAATTTCAACTGTGCGGATACGGAATGTGTGGTGCAACGTCTTGTGACAAAAAAAAGTTTTCTTAAAGGAAGACTAATTAGTCCCTTTCAAAAAGGGGCGGCTGAGGCTGGACCATGTCTTATTAGTTTTCTCAAGGAGAGGAAGAGAGAGAGAGAGAGAGAGAGAGAGAAAGATCACATAGAGACAAGGAAGATGACAGTTCACCACCACCAAGGAACCAACCATCATCAAGACATTGACGTAAGCATCACAAAGAGAAAGCACAAGGAAAAACTCGAGTCAAAAGTTCTTTATTGATTTATTACATAGATATAAATATGAAGGGACCCAACCATCACATTCCGCACTTCCTAATTTACTATCTTACTATATTTAATTACCCTTCCCCCCACACACACACGTCCCTTTTAACTGTAAAAAGGGAATAAGGGAAAAGTTTGAGAGTGAAAGCCTGGAGAAGAAAGTTTTTGAAAATCAAGGTTGTCATTTGCACTTAAGTGTGTCATCCTCCATCCGCATACACTTTCATTTGCGTCCCGACTCACTGACTACACTTTCACTTGTGAGGGGATAGAAGGAATGTCGAAATGAACAACTTTTAATTACCCTGTTTTACTTAAGAAGGGTTCAAAGGAAAGAGGAGTCTTAATCCAACCTAATTTCCCTACATTGAACAGTATTGATTGGCACTCTACACTCTCCGAAGAGACGCACACGCAAAGAGTCGGGAGGATCCGTTAATCTTCATGTAAAATTAAAGGTTAACACAGTACTGGGAAATTTTATAGGTGAATGGGAACCGTGGCCTTAATTTTAAAAGATGCCCATAGATTTCAATGATCACCATCAAGCTGTGCTGTGCATCTTTGTAGCCACTGAACAATGTATCGGAATCTCCTTCTCCTCCCCTTCAATTGACCTACGAATCCTACACACACTAAACTGTACAGTGTGGAGTGGAGGTGGCGTAAAAATTAAAAATGATGACCCCTTCGCTATTATAGGTCAAACCGGGGGATTGTGTAACACAGTACATTGAGCAAAGAAGATTGAGGAGGGGATTAAACGACCACCCTACATGTTTAATCATGTAATTATCTGAGAGGCGCCTCAAATCCTCATAACACAGTGTACACTGTACACACATATAGACACACACAGCAGCAACAGCAGCAGCAACATAATTTACATTTGCCTTTCTCCCATTTCTCCAAAGAGACGAGACGTGGCTTAAACCCTGGATCGAAGACAAGACGAGCAGCTGGAGTCAGAGGCAAAATGTAATGTTTCTTGGGTAGTAATATGTAGTGTGTGTGTGTGTGTGTGGATGTGGAGCAGTCCAAAAGATAGGAAGAGGTACTTTTCTTACACACACGTCCGCTTTATTTCCAGAAAGAAGTGAAGGAGGAATGCATGTGTGTGTAGATATCAAGCTGCTGGAGAGGAGTGAAGCTGGAAGGATAATGTAGAAAATGTGTGGGTTGGGGTGGTCGTGAAAATTTTAACGTCAGCACGTATCTCTCTCCCTCAAGTCGAAAGAGCCTTACACACAACATACATTACAACTTGGACTTGACTTCCCTCTTTTCCCGTCCCTCACATCATCTTCTGCATCTCTCTCTCTACCCAGATTTACACCATCTCCGTCTTCATCTATTTCCTCATCCTACACTCTACCGTATTGACTGTCTCGTGTGTGGGATATATTACAAATTCAATGATTTCTGGTCCTTTCTATTGAGATGTATGATGACCGCTCATTCCAATGATTCCATCCAGAAAGAGTTACGGTTAATCCCAACTTATTTTTCAGAAAAAGGTCCCTCTCCACACAAAATGGATGATTCTAATTATACCTGTAGTATAGGTCCTGTACAACTTAAGCTTTTTTTAAAAAAAACCTGGACTGCAGGGGTTCTATCAGAGCCAATACGGGAGACTTCTCGGATAAATTGAGTGTGTGCGTAGAACCAGGATGCGTGGAAGTACTCACGTTCAGCCCAGGCCTCACTTACACAAATCACTGTAGGGCTACCTTGGAAACTTACATTAGGGTAGACGAGCTTCCCAAAAAGTCAAATTGTGTAGCGAAGAGAAGGAAGGCTCTCTTACATACATGTGTGTATGTATTATTGTACTGGAAAGTTGTTTGTTGCGTGCATCGTTTCTTTACAACGCACCGCTGTACACTTGATTTCTATCTCAAGTCTTTGTACTGTGTGTGTGTGTTTGTGTGTGTGTGGAAGAAGAACATTTTTCTCACCGAAAATAAGTTCTCCACGTTTTTTATGTCTGATTATCCTTCAGGTGTGTGTGTGTAGTCCCTACACGTGCTGCATGGATAATGGATCATGGCCGTAATGGAGCCGTACAAATTTAATTTATTCACCAATACAACACAGGGGAGTGAGTAGCAAGGAGTAAAACGAAATTAGATTAACGCTCCCTACTTTTTCAAAATGAGAGAGAGGAAGAGGGCAAACATTTTTTCTTCACGTTTTCTTCAGTCCAAGATTAAACTAGTATTTAGGAAAATAACAAATGGATTTTTTACCACAGGGCAACTAAAAAAGGTTATGGACATTACTTGAACAAACATTCAAATATGAATTTTTTGAGGGCAAGTACACACACACATATACACATGTGATATAAATGCGTGTGTGTATTTTAAACGAATATTTACTCTCCAGATTGAGTAAGGACTACTAATCACGATCGTGATTAGCTTGTTATTCACACATTTTGTTCTCTCTCTCACTCTCTAGTACAAGGCACTGACAGTGTGATTAGGGATGAATGGAGTGGAACGTGTCTGAGTCATTCATTTGTTGATAAATTCTTGGGATTGTCAATAGTAGAATTAGATATTTAAAAATATAACTTGATGTTTGTGTTGATGTGATTTGTGGAGCCATACAAGTGTCAATATTATAATACTCGGAATTTTCAAAGTTTGATTTTACAAAATTAAAACATGACCATCTCTCCCTTTATCTCTGTGTGTGTGTGTGTTTGAAGTCACTAATTACATTGATTTTTTCGGATGACGGTGGCGAGTCCGATAAGTCAAAATTCCTTTTTTTAAAAACTGTATATAGTTTCTAACCAGAGGAAGAGAAAGTACGTCAGTTCTATCCACTGCAAGCCACTCTAAATCCCTTTTTCCAGGTAAATGTCCTGTGGGTGGCCATGACATTAAAAAAAATTGATTCATAATCGAACTCGCACTCACTCCCCAGTCACTGAAGAGCCTCTATCCCTACGATATACGTATAGTACATATACGTCGTATATAATAATGTCTATTCAAAGCTTCCCAATTCAACGTAGACAAGTTCAATATGAATATGAGAAAAAAAGAACCTTTTAAATGAACAACTCTTGAAACCTACACTGTGATACTCCATTCACAATCCCATTTTCCAAGAACCCCTTCCCATTGTATTAGAAAAGGGAGGAGGACATTGTCACACAAGCTCTTTTCATACAATACATAAAATATTATTCAATATCCATCCACACAATGCGAAAATAGTGAGAGTTTAAAGGAGAAAAATTAATTCTACTAAATTTTGATAGGTAAGTTTGTCTTTTTTTCCACACACACGTATACATGTACGTATGATGTGGTCCTTTACTTCCGTCCCCTGCTAAACTCTCCTTCTCTGCATATTTAATACTCATAGTTCTTCATCCTTCCACGAACCTCTTACGAATGATTGTTATTTCCCCTCCTTCTCCATCGCATCCCAAAAAGAGAGAGAAGGTTGTGTGCCATTCAAGTAGAAGATTATACATCTATCCAAGTTCACTCTCCTTTTCCTTGAAAATATGAGAGAGAGAGAGGGAGAGATTCTTATGCAAGGTGGGCGCCTAAAGCATGGCAGCCCCATTCTTATTCCATCATCATTGGATCTCCCATCACATCCAGACCCAAATATTAAGGTCAGGTGCGGCGACATCCTCCCCTGTCAAAAGAAAACCTGAAGGGAAGACACACACAAAGAATATCTAACCTCACTTTCCTCTCTCCCCTCTCTCAACTTGAACCATACCCGCACAATTTGTATTATGCCAAATCTTTTTTCAGATTAGTAGTCCTCTTCTTACGTGTCCAATGTCTCATCATTCAGACAAATAAAGAGAGAAAGGGAGTCAAGGGTAATCTTGACAGAGCCAGACACAAAACATTAATTTCACTTTTTGTACAACTCGTAACTCAATCTGCAAGACAAGTATTTTTCCCTCAATATTGAATTTATTTTTGAATAAAAGCAGGGCAGTCGTACATTTATTTTGACATCCCTCTCCAAAGAAATCCTTTATAAATGTCTGGAGAGACACAGAGGAACGTCTGGAAAGGTGAAGTTTTTTCTAGAAAGACACACACACAGAGAAAAAAAGAGATACTGTCGTCTGTCCTTCTTTTTATATCATTCCGATTTCCCAAATTGATAGCTTTGACTTTGTATAACTGTTCCTCTCCGGTTCACTGAATCCTCTCCCTCCTCAGCCCTCAGACTTTTTTCCGTTCAGTCAATTTCTGAGGAGGTTCAATTCAATTTGAGGTAGACGTGAGGGAGTCACTGAACATAACATATTCCTTTTTTTTCCTTTCTGTTCAGACATTTCCATGTCAAAGTAAAAAAAAATAGAGAAAGAATCTTCATCTACTTTCTCCATATTGTACAATACAAAATTTTGCAGATACATCCTCAACTAAAAAAGATATATTTTTGCGATGCAAAAATGTGTGTGTGCTTGTGTGTGTGAAAGAGAGAGAGCTTTGACTATGACAGTCTGTAATTTCAAAATGATAATGGAGTCTCCGTCTCTATCCACGTGGAACGTCTTGTTTCCTCATCATTTCATCTCATTTTTCGACGAAATGTAGCAGAAAGTAATTGCTGTGTGTGCATGTGTGTTGCAGTCTCTCCGTGTGTGTGCTCGTGTGACTGACTGACTATATAAGGTCCTTCTTCAAATATTATTAGTCAAATAGAGTGTGTGTGTGCCTTGCCTTCACCGTGTGTGGAGACGTTTTACATAATTATATTTAAACTATTAGAGTGTGTGTGTATATGTGTGTGAAAGGCCATACCTACATCACGGCTCTCTAAATGTATGAATATACATATCTATTATATCAATGCATGCATCTCATGTGCACACAATCCAACAACAAAGTGTTCATTGAACATTGGACAGAGAGAGAGAGGAAGGGGGAGAATGATTTCCATGAATAAAAATGGTAACCAAATTAATCCCATTACATCTTTTTCCTTCCCTTGGAACACATAATCACACACACACACAACTCTACATGCCATGGCCTAGGGTAATATCAACATCATCCTCATCCATCCATCCAACAAGTTTTGAGAGATTAGAATCTCATAACTATGTTTTTTAATTTTTTTTTATTTATTTATATTAGTGAAAGTTGTTCTCTCTCTCTTCAATCTTTTAGCCTAGTCCCTCATAAATTTGAATGACTGTTGAATGTTAAAGATTCCTCTCTTTAATTACTTATAAATCTCTCATTTTGTCGAGTAAAAAAAGAGACCCCCCAAAGATAAAGACTTTCCTTGATTTGAGATTTTCTAATTACAATCCCTCTTCATCATGTAATGGAATATACAATAGGAAAGGGAGAAATCTGGTTCACAAACGGACCTTCGTAATTAGTCAATAATAGTTAATATTACAGCGGAGGGGAGGGGGGAAGGGGAATTAAAAATTGATTGCAATATTTTCAGATAAGAAAATTGAAAAAATGCTGAGTTTTTCTTTTTTTTTCATTTCCCATTCAACTTCCCCATTTCAACAAGAAGGATACTTGACAATGGAAGAAATGTGAGGATATTAATTACGATTTTTGTCTATTCTACAGTACAATTAAAAATAGACTAGAAAAGTAAAATCTCTTCCTTCACAGAAAGTCACTTCTTTTTCACCCTCATTTCCTTGTATCAAAATTAAACATCTCTCCAAACAAAAGAAGATGTAAGAGGAGGAGGAGGGGAAGTGAACTCTTCCATTATGCATACATCCGAGAGAGAGAGAGAGAGATGTGTAAAGTGTAATGAGCTCTTCCTCCTCTTTGCCCCATGTCCCATTCTCTTCTCCTTTCAACAAGGAGGATGATAAAGAGTTTTTGGAAACTCAGGGAAGACCATATCATTTATGCATATTTGTAATTATAACCAAGAAAAAAAATTGAGGAAGAAAAGCCTCCCTTTTGTTCTTTTTCTTATTAATCTTCTATTTTTTCCTCCTCTCTTCCTCCTCCTTTACACGCACTCTTCTTTTCTTCCCTCCTTCGTCTGGAGTGTCTGGAGGGATTTCAAATTTTTAGCTCTCTTTTCTTGAAAGAAACCAACCACAAATATCACACACAAGCAAAGTACAGTAGGGACCAAGACGTCTCCTTCCAACATTTCCCCTCAAGTCTGTCTTTAATCCCTCGGGTTAAATACAAAATAATCAAAATATATTACACCGTGATACACACACACACCTGAACCCCCATCCATATTTTCTTTATGAATTTTAACCCTTCTGTCCCTCCGCCCACTGGCCCATTATTTTTGGCCGTGTAATGACTCCCTCCAAATATATTGAGGGAAAAATAGAAAGAGTGAATCACAGGCAATATTTTAAAGTCTCAGCGTGTGCAGCGTGAGTACGTTGTCCGTTTTGATTTTTAGTTGGCGTTCTACGGTTCTACCCCTGGATGAAATGTTCAAATGGAGCCGACACTCTCAAATTTAATTCTATTAACATTTGGGATATTTCCCTCCCTTCATCAACACAAGGACAATTGGAGGAAATCCTTCTACACTGTACTGTACCAATGAGGAGGGGAAGGATGAACCGTTAAAAAATTGTTCCCCTCAATCCAGACACATAATCGACTTATTTACCAAAAACCACACCGCTCAACTCAACTCAACCTCTTAATTGATTTCAACTTCTCTCCATTTACTTGACCAGCATGACACGACCAAACAATTTTCGCATTGACCAAATATACCATCGTGCAGGAATAAGGATTATTCGGATTAAAAAATCAAAAAGTTGGACTCCTCAGTTCAAAGAGAAGCATAGAAAAAGAAATTTTCAAACTTTTGTTTCTAATGTACAGAGACAAATGACCCTAGAAAAAAGTTGACTCAACTTTGGGACTCTCTCTCTTTGTGTTCTTGTCTTCTACTTAAATTCATTAGGTATTGTCTCATCCCTCCGGTCCCATTAATTTCCAAAGTAGACATGAACATGACATTCAGAAGGAGAAGGAGGGAGGGAGACCCTTAAACTACAATAATAGAATGAGACAATCTTCCCTGTCCCACTCCCGGATTTTGAAAGGGAGAGAGAAGGGGAGGGTTATATGTACCTACAGCTACTTAATGAATTGGTATGTGAGCCCTTTTACTTCCTTGTGGTTGGACACAAGTAATTTGATAAGGACCCCAAAGGAGCCCTACCTGTATGGAATAAATTAGGGAAATGATTAAAAGACCAGGAATGGGGAAACGGAAAATTAGACAGAGAAATTTCCTCGTCTCTCTCTCTATTCGCATATACATATTTGTGTATACGTGTGTCTGTAATACAGACTCTGTATACTTCACTTGATATACGTAGTGGATACTCGCAATTACATGGCATTTAAAAATAGGGGATGTAAAGCCATTGCAGCTTGTGGCTAAAGGCTGGTGGGCATAATAAAATGGTATGATGATGATTTCAACGTGTTTTTGATCTCATTCAATTATTTACAAAGCGGAGAGAGGATGAAGAAGGCTCATTCAATTTTTCCTTCAATTCTCCAGCTCATTCTATTCAATCCGACTGGCAGTGTGTGTCTGTGTGTGTGTGTCTGCGTGGAGAGAGAGAGGGACTGGAAAATCCCACAAAATCACAATGCCACATACTGTATGTAGTAGAGAGGAAAGTTCTATTGTACTGAGAGCAGGGAGTACGTCGTGCCATCCGGACAAATTCTACTATTATTATTGTGTAAGTCCTCCTCCCTGTGTTTGATTTCCAACTGGATCCTGCATCCTGGATCCTAGATGGATGGAGGAGAGACTGTGTCCAGATTCCAGGTTCATATTTTAGTCATGTGTATCCTTTCCACTGGATGTAGTTAAACCACAATCTCCATTGTGAAGCTCAAGAGAGAGAGAGAGAGCGAGAGAGATTCAAAGGATACTTAAATAAGTAACTTCATACCTTTCCCTATTTTCCAGAGTGAATATAATGCCTAAACTTATCCTCTCTACATCCTTCCTTGCTTTTATCCGTTGATGCTCAAAAACTCAAGTTGCAAGTGCTACACACATAAACACACTTACTACTCTACACAACAAAGAATTAGCTACTTTCCCTACACAGGCAAAAAATTTTTAGTGTTGAAATATTCCGCACAAAAATTTGGTTTAAAAATCTTCCCATGATTTTGATACTTCTATTATCGGGATTTATTGAAAGGATATTTTAATCTGTTGATGCTAATTTTCAAAATGGAGGAAAGCCACACTTACTCACTTTTTTATGCTTGCTGTACATTATACATACATTTTTGCAAATAATTCCTCTCCTCCCCTTTTCCCAATCCAATTTTGAAATGAAGGTAACTAAATTAGTGTTACCAACTCTTGCTCCTCATCCAACAAAATAATAATTACTTCCTGCTTATCAACATATGAAACCATCTCATCTTCTTTACCGCATCTCGCCCCACATCCACATCCATTCACTCTGAAATGTAATGTAATATAATGTGGACACCACATTATTAGTATTAGCATCGAATGTGATGTGTTGTCTGTAATTTGTGGCTCTCATTCTTCCAATGATGATCCCCTTCAAATATGTATAAAAAACCAGAGTCTGACATTACACGAAATAGCCCATTAAGGCCAATATGCGATCCCATCCCATCCACTCGAGAAAATTTACGAGAGAGAGTTTTTCGCAGCTCTTTAGACTTGAGGCGGAGGAGGAGAAAGAGAGACAAAATCAAAAAAGCTCAATGATCACATTCAAATCATAACCTTTCCAAATCATCTTCCTCATGCTTGATTACCACAGTAAATAAGTACTCCTCTCTCTTTCTCTCTCCACTCCACGCATACACTCTGTTTCCTAATTTCCAATTGGCAGAAATTGTGAATTGTGTTTTCCAGGAAATTTCCTCAATCTCAATTTAATAATACCACTCCAAACTACACACAGTACACACACACACGCAGCCAAACACACACACAAATATTATGTGAAGCGTATGATAAGAGACATAAAAAAGAAGAAGGCTTTAAGGTCAGAGTTTAATAAGCTTAATTATTATTGTCGTCCTCGTTTTATAGGTGGATGATTTTATATTGTGTGTGTGTGTAGTACACACTGTGCTATGAATGGCACACAGTCGTTTACCCATTCTCTTTTCCCCTCTCTATTATAAAGACAAGTCTGGAAGAAACGACGTCAAAAGAAGACTCCCTTGTATACATATTACAAAGAGGAGAGAGAGAGACACACACACATGTGGGTAACCTGAGGTTTTTTCTCCACATGGATAGGCGAGCAGTAAATGGCGCCTTTAATGGGCCACTTTACCCCTCTCTCCTCTCTCTCTCTCTTTCTCTCTGGATCAGGGAGAAAAGTTTCAGCTTTGGAGATTCACTTGACCTCGAACTAGAAACACAAAGTCCAAAGTCGTTCAAAGGGGGAAACCTTCAACAAGAACGGTGTGTGTGTGTACTGTGTGTGTAATAATAAGGCATACGGCGGAGAGGCTTAACTATAAACCCTGACACACAGACAATAATTATATTATTGTACAATCATTCGTTATATGAAGAAAGATAGTATTAAAAGAAGATAGTCAAAGTAAATCACGATAACTTCTCAACAGGTATCCTCACACTCTTATATATATAGAAGTGTGTGGTTGTAACAAAGCCGCTTTGTGTTCTATAACCTTAATTTGATTGTTGAATTACACACACACACAAATTACCTTTGCACTTGAACAGTCTACATTTATTGTACTGTAGTGGATCACAGGAGGAGGACAAGAGTGGAGAAAAACAATTTGTCAATGCTAATTGTACTACTACTGTACTACTGTGTACACTACCCTCACAAACATCCAGTTTTGTAGTCAATATTTTATCACTCCTCAATCTTGAAATGACACATGGAAAGAGAAACACAATTTATACAATTAAATCTGTACGGTACGTATGGAAACAAGTTCATTAAAAATCGACGAAAACGAAAGTAGGAACGGCATCCATTCCTTCCCAATCCCACGCATGTGTCATTCTTACTTTTACTTTCAAAAAATTTAACACTCCTTTATTACACCATCCCATCCCATCCCGTACTTTATTATAATTGAGAGTGTATTTATTTTATTTATACACACACTCTCATGAACAAACTGGGCACTTTGTGTGTGGTGGGGGGTAAAAAAAGATTTTTGTGTACGAAAGTACGAACACTTTTTAATTTTTGAACAAATAAAAAAAACTTTTCGAGTCCTTTCGTAACTCAATCTGAGTGTCTGTCTCTCTCACTCTGTCTGCTCTTCATTTTCCCTTTGCCCTTTTGCTTCAAACCAAGGGAATATTATTTCTGGGTTACTACGACTCCCAACACTGAAGTTACATGATACTTTACATCTGCTAATAGTTGTGAAAAAAAACCAAACACACACACTCGCTTTAATTTATTCATGGGTCTCCTCTGGGATGCGCTGTCCAAGGAGTGGTGTGTGTGTGTGTTCTTCCTCCCATTTGAATACTTGCATTATAAAAAATACATTATGTAACATAAATTAAATTGTCTTTATAGTTTCTAATGTTAGGGAGTTAAAAAGTCTGTGAAAATTTTGGCAGACATTTTTCAACTAATTATTTCACAAAAACTAATATTAACGTTGGAGCATTGGATGACAAGACTTATGAGAGTAGACTCTCTCTCTTTCTGGTCGAAGGAGAGTAAATTTAAATGAAGACGGACAAACACGCATTAAATACACACAAAGTTCAAAAAGATGCTAGTGGGTAGTTTCCTTCAATTTTTGGATGGTCGAGTGTATCTAATTGTCATCCATCATGCTGTACAGCATGATGATCACTTTGTAGTTACACACACACTCAATAATTCGTGGTACTCATGCAACCAGCTTATCCAAGATCAAAGGGGAAAAGCCTGTAGAGTAGAATTTGAGTGAACTCGTAACACATCAAAAATTAAATGATGATGATGTAACTGTCATTGTGGCCTACGCAAGAAAATGCGTGTAGAAAATTGGCATAACTCTACATTAGATTTCCATCTTGGTTAAATACTATAGTCAGAAAATCCTTCTCCCTCTACAAAATACGAAATCTCATTCCAATTAGCCATCAAAAAACCAGTTCAACTTCCGCCGAGACAAATCCTTCAAAAAATTCCAATCTGTCTCTCTCTCTCTCCTTCCGTCTCTTTCATATCTATTATCAACTTTTCCATCTTGATTGTCCTTTTGTCCCAAGTAATTTGTAGCACCACTTCAACAAGAGAGAGAGAGACAAAATTTTAAATGATATTTTGCAAATTTTCATCATCATCCCACGCTCTTCCAAAAAGTCGATCACTCAATTATATTCCCTTTGTGCATCCCATTCTATACTACACACTCCATTTGTAGTTGAGTCCATCAATCTTTTCTCTCTCTTTCTTTATGTTGTTGTTGTACATCACACGCACATCATTTTTGCATCGCTCAATCTTCTGTATCCACAATACCCCGATACATTATTTATGTCCCTCTCTCCATTTCTTTTGTAAAGATATTGGAGAGACACGAGAGTGAAAAAGTTGAGCTGTAAAAAAAGAAGTCATGATGAGACAAGATCTACACCAATATCTTCATCATATCGAACAGTGTGTGTGTGGAGAATACGATCCACAACACAACTTTACATGTTCACCTTTTCCTACTCTATCTTGCCCCCCCCCCCCTGTGTGTGTGTGTGTGTCTTCTGAGTCTACAATTCCATTACACGTATCATATCACGTGTGTATTTCCATCGTACAAGAGATGAGGCACATGATTTTTGTCTCCCTCCATGCTTTTCCTTTCCCTCCCCATCGAAGAAGGAAACACAAACACACACACACACATCGACACACACAACAAAATGAAATATGAAAGATCACCCCAAGCCACAGAAATAATACGTTATAAGATCTCCATTCTCAATAGCCCTACTCTTCCCCCTATGCATCATCCCCCTGTCTTCTCTGTGTATTACATGGATTCTCATCTTTCCTTTCCACACACACACACACACAAACCCTACAAAAGCCAGTCAAAGAGAAGTTGAAACAGTTCAAGTTGTAAGAGGAGGCTATTATAACTGGTTACTTCCCTCTCTCTCTCTCTCTCTCGTCTCGAATGAAAAGGAAAATCAGGTGGATCTCTACACAAAATAATAATAACAACACACATACACGGCGCATCATCAACTCTCTATTACTATTTTACTATGTCCATCAAATAAAGAGAGAAGAAGAGAGGGGAAAAAAACAAAAGGACGAGTTTGAAGTGAAGAAGTTTGAAAAAGTACGATAAAAAACAACACACACACAAACACATGGAGTAGACATGTGTTAACTTGTTGTTGCTGTTGTTGCCCACAGATTCTGTTACAATTTTATGACGCAATCGTGATAATGGTTCGTCTTAGTCCTCTTCTTCTACTCTTCTGCCTTTGCAACTGTAATCTTATATCGTACAATTATTATTTTTTGATACATATATTTTTGACTGTTCAACCTGTACTCTCCTCCTCAATCTCTCTCTCTCTCTCTCCATTTCAACAACAACAACAATCGACTCATTATGATCTGTTATATCACACCAGCCGAGTGTCTCCCACAACCAACGAAATTACCGAGAGTAACAAAATTTAACAACTTTTTCACTATACAATGTAAAACTGTGTTGCAAGTTTGGAGGGAGACTGCAAGTAGCCCCTCACTTTGAATAAAAATTACTTTTGTGAGAGAGTCCCCTCCATCTCCATGTATCATCCGTCCAGTACAGTAATAATTCATAAAATATCCTTATTTGTGTTTGTACACACACAGAGTGCATACATCATCCACACACACACACTACAGCCTCAACATGGAGAAGAGTAGAGGGAAGGGAGAGGGTCACTAAAGACAAGTTTTGGAAAGAGAAAAAGATGAAGGGAAAGTTTTTTCTGATTTTATCCTTCTGGTTATTGACATGCTATCCTCGGATCGTACAATCTCCACTACACTCGTGTGTACAGAGAGAAATGGGGTTTTTTAAAAAAACGAACGGAGCTACCACACAATCCCTCGGTGCCGAGAGCTTACATGACATCCTTATTAAATATCTATCGGATTTTTTTGTCCAATGAGGGAATATCCCCCAAAATAATTCCCCTCTGAACGTAGAGATTCGATTCAAAACAAAAGAGGATTATTTGACTGAGCACCTCATGAATGGAACGTTAAAATAATCATATGAAACCTTTCTCTCTCTATTTGTGTGTGTGTGTCTTGAATAGAGGGAGGCCGAAGGCAGTGAACCGTTAAAGGATCCAAAGCACCCGACACATCCCATCATAATAAAAAGGTTTGGCCTTCCCTCTCTCTCTCTCTCTCTCTCTCTCTCTTTCTCTTTACAAGAAGAGGAGCTTCGTCTAATGTGAGGTAATCTGTTTATGATGATCATGACGATACAGGCTGTACACAATTAAAATCTTAATTAGGATGTAATTATCCAAGTCACATCCACAAAAGTTCCACTCAAAGTTCCCTTGCAGAGTCCAAACTTGGACATGGAGTGTTTATACAATATTTAATTATGTGGTACAATCACAATTGAATTACCTAGTAAAATGTGGGCAGTCATAATCAGTCACTATTTCTCTCTCTCTCACACACACAGAACAATATATCCTTTACAAATTGATGTCTATCTCTTCTTTTATGTCCCTCTCCCTCTCTCTCCCTTTATGTTTACATTTATCTATTTACCAAATTCTGAATGGGACAAACTTGTTTTTTTTCAAAAAAAATTAAGATGTAACAACCTTGACTTGATCCATCCATCAAAACTCCCAATCTCACTTTTCATGATTTAATATGAAGAAATATGAAAAATGATTGGGTCTCACTCACAACAAACAGTTACCAAAGTGTGAATTTGATTGTTCAACATGAGAAGAAAAGGGAATGGAAAATTGAATTAAAATTGTCATCAGCTCTATAATTCAAATGGACAAACATGGCAGGTTGTTCCATCCCCTCCTCATTGTGAGTACGTGTCTCTCTCTCTGTCTCTCCTCAGTCTCCACTCTCCACTGACATGGCAGACCCTCATTCTCTCTCTCATAAATTTATGACATGGTTCTCATTGGCCGTCGCCATTTATTTACTTTGTTGCACGGAATATTTGGACACTTTTATTATTATATGGCATAATTGATTGTTGTGACTGTTGGGCACAAGACACACCATTCAAGAGCACTCGATTCCAACCACCGCAGCAGACGGTCGTCTCTCCTCATCTTCTCTTCAGACAAAAAATATAACTTGTTCAATTCCCCTCCTCCTCCTCCTCCTCATCTGTCCATGACTTTAAAAGCCCACCTTCCCCCCTCAAGCCAAACACTCCCGAATTCCCTATACAAAAAGAGTTCGGGTCTACTCCTACAAACATATGCAGTACGACTACACACTACACAGACACGTGATGAGAGGATCCTTATTGAAATATTTATTTTCCTTTTTTTCTTCCTCATCAGAGTGACCACAAAAAGAGGAGCAATCATCGAATGGATGAGCCCAAATGTCAAGACATGGAGGAGGAGTGGAGAGTGACGAGAGGAGAGTCGAATGATTATTCTTGTATAATCTCCCTCCATATTCAATATATGTGTAATAATTTATTTTTTTGGTAATTTGCAATTTGTAAAAAATTTCCCTCTTCACCTCAATCACTTTTTAAGGTCTGATTCCACGCTTCACTGTCAAAAGAAGAGAGGGGAAAAATTGGAAAAAACAATACAGGGGATGGAACAAAATATCAACAATTGTAATCAACAATTTTTCTCTCTCTCTCTTCATTCAAGAAATATCCTTTATAATTATCTCATGGCCAAACCCCTCGTCCCATATTAAAAAAAACATTTTAATATGTAATTTAACATTTTATTTCGTCTACACTGCACTGCACTACACTGTGGACACACAACAATTATATTGTAGAATCATCATCATCAACATGGATAATAGAGATGGACTAATTACAGGATCAAACGGAAAGTTAATGGCCAAATGGGAAGCTCTCTGATGTGGCATTCCCCCATCAAAAAAATTAATGTAATTTCAAAATCAAATTGACCAAATTGTGTGTGCGTAGTGTGCATAGATGGAAGTGTACAAAAAATTTCGGAGATTCTACTAAAATGGCCTCTTTTCCCTCCATGGTACCATAAGTTGTTCAACTTATGGTTTTTTGCAAAATATATATTATTATTGTGTGAGATGTGATATCACAATTCAATTTTTTCTCAAGGAGCCACAACTCCCATCCATTACTGACAATGAGTACCGTTACTATGTGTGTGCACCTACCTAAATTGTAAGTACACACACACGTTAGTTTTGATGGCATTGTGGCAACCAGTAATTAAATTCTCAATAGAAAGAGAAAATCCTCTTACAAAAAAGTTTTACTCAAGATCATTCATAATTAATACAATTTATTTGGCATTCCCTTCTTCTCTACCTTCGAACAAAACGATGGTAATACCGACACAATAATCCTCATCGTCATTGTTCTCTCTCTTCCTCTGATACATTGTTATTCTCTCTTCAAATTAATGATTCAACCCTTCATTACAAATTTAGTCACTTTAGTCTGTCTTCGGATGGAACTTTTGAGACGGAGAGGAAATGTTTACCAGTCATGGAAACCCATTCATCCCTTCCTCCTTCCATTGAAAAGGAATGGTGACATGACCTTTTTTACAAAGATCAGTTTCTGTGTCATGAGGACACAATTTCGGAGAATTGCGTCACAGCACCCAATCCCCCACACACACCACAGAAAGAGAAATGATTCCCACAGAAATATATATAATGATGGTCTAAAGTCTACAATCAAAAGATTAATTTGTTTGTACAGCATTGAAAAATTGGTAATCATTCAGATGCAGTGTACCTTCAAAATAATTGTAAAGAATAATATCTTCCTTGTGAATTTGTGTAACCCATATTTACACTCCATTTCTCAAACTAAATTCTCCACACTTGTCTTGCCTACTGGTTCTCTTCTGTCCTGACTAGAATTGGGCATTCGAGAGTAAGAAGGAATTACAAGAAAAATATTTCTTTATGTGGAATTAACTAATAATTGATTATTCTGTTGGCTGTCATTGCACAAAAAGTTGATGATAGTAATAATAGAGGAGCAAGGATTTTAGGGAAGAAAATATAATTCTTGTTTCATATTTTTCACAGTTGTCCTCTGGAATAGGACGTGATTATGCAAGAAAGTCTTCAGCAGCTTTTTTGTGTGTGTGACTCCCCTCCACACACATGCACTGTTTAATAATGATACGTTCGGTGAGTCTTGATAATGCCTTATTTAAGCATAAAATTCCCAATTGGGGAGGACACACAGGATCACACACACACACACACAAGAGAAAGGAACATTTCGAAAAGAGAAGTGGCCACCTTGTCTCTCTCTCTCCCTTTTATGCCGTGACATCTCGCTGTCATTTATCTGTCCACCAGTCTTTAGTTTATCGCACTACCCTCGTATTATCTCTCATTGTCAATGAAATGTTTTTAATATTGTGTGTGTGTGTGCTTACAATGGAGACGCTTTATTATATCACACACACTCTCTCGTACTAAAGTTTTCCTCAGATTGTCGTCGTTCCTGCAGTGGAATAAATGTAAATGTTACATCCACACACACACATCCTACCCTCTGTGCGGCTTTTAATGCTTTTATTTATTATGATTATGATTATGGATCTCTCTCTCTCTCCCTCTCTCTCTCTCTTGGCTTCCCCTCTCTTTGGATAAAGTTACGAAGACAAGTTACGTCTACAAAGGAATTGGGATAGTGGAGGAGAACTAACACGATTTATTATGTTAACATTCGTGTGGAGTGTCCTGTTCGATTATGGTCTTGGGCTTGGTTTCTCCATCTCCAACTCTCTGACATTTTGTATTTCCAAAAGATGAGAATCCCCACACACACAAATATATATAAACGCGAACACACACACACAAAGCCAGTCAAAAGTTGTCTCAAAATTCCCCTACGGACTGACACATAACTGTCGTCTGAGGGGTGGAGCCGACGATGAAATGAAGATCTTTGCTATTATTATTATTAAGGGTAAAATCTCTCACACGATGAAATCAAAGTGACTATTAAAAGAGGAGGAGGAGGAGGAGAAAAGTAGCTCATGTTTGTAGTAAACACGGGTTGTCTCCAACTAACAATCTGAGAAGTAGGAATGAGAAGCATTGCTGCTTCTTGTACGTTCTTGTAGTAAACGAGTAGTAAATAAGGGAAAATCCAGAATGAACAAGAAAAGAGGCGACGAGGGAGGAGAAGATTCAATAATTGACATTGTCGTCGTGTCTCTCGAGCTCTTGACTCGAGAGAAGTCAGTCTAACGACAAGATAATGCGATTTACCTGTTTTTCCCCTCCTCCACCTACATAAATACATGAATACAGATATACCCAGTAGATACTTGTACAGTAAATCGGGGAGGACTCGACAAAATAAATGTGTGTCTCTCTCTACGTGTGTGTTTGTTTGCTTGTTGTTGATAAAGATTCGAAAGCTGGGAGCTGGGAGAGTTGGAAGTGTGAGGGAAGTTTTTTTTTCTTTGAAGAAATCCAATTATTTATAATACAATATTAGGATATTGGGAATGACAAAAGTTCGTTGTAAATAAAGTCATTACATTTATCTCGTTTAGGTTGAGTTTAACGCTCCTCTCTCTCTACATGTGTGTGTCCTACATGGATTTGGATGTGTTGTGTACTGCAGGGAATGACACACACACACACAGTACACGGTATTTGAGCTTCGAAGGAATCAATAAAACTTTAATAATTTATTAGTGTCGTCTCCCGGACTCTGCATTATTGATCACACAATTCTACAGGAGGAGGGACGAATGTATCAAGTGTTGACAACTACAAGTTAAAGTGACTCATACAATTTTGAAAGAGTGAAAATGAATTTTCAAAGAAAATACAGTCATCTTTAAATGAGTTTAACTAATCTCCCTTGAATACACACCCAACGGTACTTGAGTAGGTAACCCGAATGTTTACTGGACACGACAAAATCTTACAACTAGTCCAATCATTCACCTGTAAATGAAAACAATAATTAATTACTCTTACCATATTCTCCAGTTAAAAAGAAACAGAGTGTAGAGATGAAATGTCCAGCAATTCTTTCCTTACACCACCCACACTCAAAACTGAACCCGAATCTGTTCACATTGACTGTCACACTGATTGTAATTAACAAAAACCGGGAATATTCGAACGCCCAATTGTAATGGAAGATTGGGTTTTTTATCCTGAAAAAATCCTCAGTTTCAAACCCAAATATAGCTGCTCATTCCTGGCGAAGAAAAAACCTTCGGAATTCACCCACCCTCGATTTCACAACACCCAATAATACTTCTTCCAGTCAAAACCACAGAAGTAGCAAAGCAGTGCAGTAGTCAGTCCTCTTCCCAAGAGCACAGTTTTATAAATAACGTTGTTCAAAAAAAATTTTCCTGTTCCCAATCCGGTGCAAATTGAGAGTGAGAGTGAAAAAAGCTTTACTGGAATAATAAAGGTCTCTCTCTCTGTTTTTCTGTAAAGTCCTGAGAAGAGAGAGAGAGCGTGTTGCTTTTAACACACGCACAATGAACACTGTACAATGCGTGTGCAATGGGGATGCAAATGGAGAGAGAGAGAGAATAGCAAAAAAAATGAGAGTTTTCTCTGTAATGTTTGTGTCCCTCAAAAAAGTTGCTGTTGTTGTTGTGTGTGCCTATGTTTGTGCCACAATTTTTACACTTTAACAGACTCGGATGTTTACTCTCTTTGGGAGTGTGTACGTGTGTGTGGATTTGGAGCACTCCTCATGGTTTCACAAACAAATACATTATGTACAACAGAAGGGATAATGGAGTATTAGTGTGCACACACAGTAGACACACATACGGCGGACAGAAGAGATGGTTTGGGGTAACACAGGGATTGTGCGTTAAGTTATGTAAGTACACACACAAAAGAGAGAGACAGAGAGAGAGACAGGCACAGGGGAAACGGAGGAGGAGTAAAGCAGATTGATAATCGGGAGTAGTGCAATTTCACTGGGGATAATAATAATATGTATTATTATTCAACTTGTTCCCCTCCTCCTTGATGTCCTGTATTATTATTCCGTGTTCCAATAATATAATAGTCACAATTCAATTGGGATTATATTATAGCGTGTGCCCGACTGTTGACTACTCTCCACTCTCCACCTTTTCCCTTTGGTTTCGGGTATTTACCGGAGAACTCCCAAACCTTCTCCTTTTCTACCTTCTGATTCTACAGCACAAAAAAACTCTCTGGAACAGAACGCTCTCCACAAGAGAGAGAGACGGTGTGTGTGTCTGTGAGGCCCTGGAACGACTGACTGCCAGTCTGGGTAATGTGAAGCGAACCTTTTGTACCCGAAATCTACACAGGCAGTGAAGCAAAGGCACAGGCACGGGCACACACACAGTAGGGAAAAAGTTGTGTGTGTGTTGTGTGTGATGGTTTTATGGGCGCAGATGCATTCTCAAACTGCAAGTGTACATACAAAGGCAAAAACTCGGCCGAATCCAACCAACTTTATTGCCTTCTCTTTACTCTATTCGGATCCACAGCAGCATGCATCCAGGCTCATCTCCACTGTACACACTACACACACACAGCATAGCCCTCCCTTCCATAATATTTATAAGGCATCTTCACTTCATTTAAAAAATATTATGGAGAGTCCAACAAACACAAAATCTCATATTCCTCCATCCACTTTCAAATCTGGAAAGAGTAGCCGAAAGGCCCACTGACTCTCCGTCTCTCTCTCTCTTGTGTGTGTGTCTCTCTCTCGTCTGGGATCTTTAACCCTAACCTAGGACTCTCAAACACTCAACTTGACTATCCAACTCAGTAAAAAAACTAAAGACACAACTCATCCTTCGGACTTTGGAGAAGGAACTTAAAAAAATAGAGAGAATATTGTAGAACCGTATCAGCTGTAAAGTCCACAAAGATTTTAGGGTTATCATAAAGAAATCGGGGAATTTTAACCGTAAAATTTTCAATATTTTTTAACCCGTGATTTCTACAGGAGAAATTCTTATGACGTAATTTTTTCACAAAAAAAGAGTTGAAACTGTCCCAGGACTCTTGTGTGTATTATATATTGGCTTGGAGGATCTTTTGAAAGGTGGAGGGACAAAGAGGGAACAATATGGACTCTTGATGATGACCATTAAAAAAAGGGACACTGACTGAATCCAAATCCTTACATAATCACAACACTCCGCACTGCACTCCTACTCCACACACACGCACACACAGTACACACAGAATGGATAGGGGTAAAGTAATTATTCTTGAGACTGACAGGCGGAACGGGGGGACCCTGCGTCTGTGTCCTTTTAGGCCTTACAGGCACACTCTCACTCAAAATAAAGGGACAATTTTACATTAAAATCCATACACAAATAACGTTACGACAAGGCAAATTTCCCTGCTTCTCCTCCATTGGAATGACAATCCTTTGACACACCCTCCACTCTCATCTCTCTCTTTCGTCCTCTGTCAATGTGTGAGTGCGTGTGTGGTGGATCCAGTCAATCCGCTTCATAAAAAAAAGTAGACAATCGTACATAAAAGTACACATGTGAAATTCCGTTTTAACAAACATGTTAATACGTGTATAAGTTACTTTTCCCCTTTCTCCCTTACATAGACACACAATCGACAATCCGACGGAATGGAGGAGCATTATAAACTCATGCTTTTCTTGTATCATCCGAATTGATAACGAACACACACACACACCGGCACAAGTTCCGTTTTTCAAGTGTATCAGAGCACGAGCCATCAGAAAGAGAGAGAGAGAGGAATGAGTGAATGAAAAGAAGCCCAATTTTTTGTACACATGAAAATGAAACACTCACTCTCGGCCCAAACAAAGACAATGATCCACACAATATCCAAACAAAAATACACAAGCACACACACACATGTGTGTGTGTGTGCTGCCTGTGTTGTACAATCAACAATACAAGAGTAACAACACGAAGTAGTCAATAGAGCACAAATATTTATTATACAACATTATACAACAGCCTTTTGACTGTCAGAGGATCCTGGACCAAAGAGACGCACACACACACGCACACGTATACGCACAGGCAGAGGTAGGGAGAGAAAGGAGAGCGGCCTTTTGACACGGGCCACATTTTTATGCATCAGTAGTTTTAATGGAGCCCCCGTCACATCACCGTCCATTCATTCAATTCGCACTCCCGAATTTATTGCCCGTCACCCTGTCTCTCTCTCTCTCTCTGTCCGTCTGTGTGCGCGTGTGTTCAAAATTCTTTTAGAACAGAAATGTCTGTTAAAAATTAGGGAAAAATTTTAACTAATGGTCTCTCACACGTAGTCTCTCTTCTTCTCTCTTTAATTCTACACGAATGTGTCCAGTGAACCCGTTCGGAAGCTCTGGAGCATAAGAGAAAGGAGAGGGGAGGATAAATTAAATCAGAGGAGGAGGAGAGAGAAATAGAGATAAAGATACAATATATTTGGATTATGGACGGTGAAGTGGAGGCCATTGTCATTTTGTATTGAGAAAAGTTGACCAAGGCTCCTGGCGACACCAACCTCACTTACTAGAGAGGGAGAGGAAGAGAAAGGACAAAGTGAATTAGAGTCGAAGAGGGAGAGAGAGAAGGTAGACAAATCGGGGGAAAAGCCCGAGCTTTACTGAGACTGAAAGTATATGTGTAGATATAATACCCGGGAGGAGAGATAGGAATAGGAAGGACGAGCAGGAGGTGCCTTTCCAGATTTCTAGTCAAACTGAATTGACGTGGAAAGAGAAAGAAAGTAAGGGAAGTGGGGGGAGGGGTATGTGTGTGTGTGTGTGTGTGTGTGTGTGTGTGTGTGTGTGTGTGTGTGTGTGTGTGTGTGTGTAGGCGATATCATTTTGTCCTGTCTCTCTCTTTAATATATATTGTGTCTAATGGTTCCCTTGACCATGCCACATGTGTTTTATCCGTTAAGATTAATTTATTAGGAGGGCCAAAAGCTCAAGTGGCATTGGCATTGCCGTTGTCTCTCTCTCTCTTCCTCTCTTTTCCTTTTTTCTCTCTTTAGCCAATGGACAGTTCAGGATTCAATATCCAACTTTTATTTCTGTACTCAACTTTGATCGTCACTTTCCACTCATTTTTTTTCATCTTGTTCATTTTGTCTACACAGACCCTGGACTTTGTGTTCGTACCGTACAAAATAATTATTTACTCACAGTTGAACCTTTTTACTTTTATTTAAAAATAAATTCTTGACAGTTTTTATTGAATGAATGGAGTTTCTATTTTTACATTTTAATTGTATTTAAATGTGTAATTTATGACTTCACTGATAGGAATAGGAAGGAGAAAGAGGACGGGGCGACAAGTCCAAGTTGGACGGTATCCTGTTGACAATATCCTAGGATTGACCATGGCTTATTCCCTTCTCTCAGTTTTATGATACCTTTACCTCGATTGGTAATCATGGTAAAAAGGAGAGAGGGAAGGAGAGAGTGGAGGGGATTTTCCATGGAAATTCAATTTAAATCACTGTGTGTGTGTGTATCTAAAGCCTCCAATTATGGGACGCTCATGTGGTTACACAACACAACAAGTGGATTACTTTTTTCCAATGAATTTCTGGCTAGAGAGAGAGAGAAGTAAATGAAATTAAGCTTCCTCAATTATATCATTCCTTCCTCACGTGTCCAACCGTCCTTTCACTTAGGTATTACCACGAATAAAATAAGCCACAGATTTCTAATCCCATTTCCTGAGAATGTGTGTATGACAACAATGTAGTAGGGAATCATTGATGTGTGTCTTTGATTTTTTCTATAATAATCTTTTTTGTATTTCCCTCCTTTCCAGTACATTAATGGCCAACTCTTTTTTTCTTGGGCAGTTCAATCAAAATGGGTCTTTCCATTGTTTTTTTTCCAATATATATTTTGATACAATTCCATTATGCCGATGCTGAGCATAAAATATACGGCATTTAGTCCACTTTCTTTCCTCTCTTCCTCCCTTACAATTAGACACACATCCTTCACAGAGAGTGATCTCAGGCTTCCTATCGTCTGAAGTCTGAGAGAGGGAGAGAGAGAATTGGAGTTGTAGGGAAAAAATGGACCGATAAAAAACACGGAGGGCTGAGTGGAAAGTAGCGGGAGGGAGGGAAGGAGGGGATCGTAATCGAGACCTCCGTCAAAGTCAAACTAACATGAAATGGAGCGTACTTGTCTCTTTCCCCCTTTCTCTCTACACCAAAGCCACTTATCCACTCCTCTCCTTACACAACACCATTATACAATCCATATGTACACACACACACCACTCATCGTTATTGCATCTCCCCTTCAATCTTTCGATACACATGTAGACACACACACTCTCTCTCTCTTTTAGATAATGACAATTCCATGATGACTCCGACTTGCAATTTTCTCTCATATTTATTTAGCAAAAGTTTTTTTTTCAAGTGATGAAACGAGTGTTGTTCCACACACTCCTCCCTCTTTCCACCACACACACACACACACACACAAGGATACACGGAAATGAGCAACATAAAAATGTGTACAATTTTTCCCTCTGTGTGTAGTGTGTGTGTGTACAACTCAGTACATAATGGTATTGATTTCTACTCCATTTGGACTGTCACTCCATAAAAACCAGGTCCAGAGAGAGAGAGGAGCCTTCACCACTTGTCACGACCGTCCCTCTCACAGTGTGTGTGTGTGTGTGTGTTCCTATTGGGAAATGGAGGTTAAATGGAGAAAAGAAGAGGGAATATAAAAAACATTTACCCTTCGCAAAATTCCTGGTTGCTGTGTGTGTGTGTGAGAGAGAGAGGAACAGTTACACTGGCTTATTGTCCACACCATCAAAATCAACATTTATTTTAGTTTCCTCGCCGCCTCCCTCCTCCTCTTTTGTGGAATGAGGGAGGAGGAGACGAAAAGAGGGGAAGAGGAAATACCGCCAAGATTGAGGTAGGTTTGTCCATATTTTTGTCTCTTATTTTCTTCCACCCAAAAAAATCCTTTTGTGAGGTGGTTGACCGATCCTCTATCCCATCTTCTCAAATATCTTTTCATTTTTTTGGTCAAATTTCAAAGCGAGAGGAAGAATGAAAGATGGACAAAAAAGAAATAATTTTTTACTCTCTCTTTTTTCTCATACCATAATATACCAGAGTAGCGCCCGAGTTCATACAAGTGCAAGGAACCATGTGTGTGTTGTCTTGGACAAGGACGGACACGACGACGAGGACAAGTGTCGTCCATTTGATGAGTGTGTGAAAGAGGGAGAGAGAGAAAAGGGAAAACTCCAGCTGGAATTTGAATGGGGGAATAGAAATAAAAATTCCGATTCCCTCCTCCTCTTCTCTGCAAAAAAGGGAGCAATAGCCGCATTTCTTTTGAAACCCGGACATCCCTCTCTCTCTCGTGTGTGTGTGTGTTGTGGGTAAAAGAGAAGAAGACGAGAGGAAACTGATGGGGAATGGAAAGTGAAAGTGGACATGAGACATTTTGTCTGATTTTTTAGATAAGATGCGGAGAATCCCTAATCAATAATAATAAGGAAACTGCGCTTTTGTGCACTTTGACTTAATCAAGAGATCCTTCAGTGTACGGTATAGTATGTTTTTTGTGGATAAAGTAGATATTTCCTTACACATCGTTTCCCCTTTCTTCATCCTCATTCTAAAATGGAGAAAGGTCATTTGAAGGATTTGGAGAGAATTAAGAGTTGCGGACAGTTAAATGTTGAATGGACGTCGTCAAGACTCAATTGACGGAACTCATGTCCATCCTCCTCCTGTTTTCAAGATTAAATAAAGAGAAGACAATTTTTTGAAAGGAGCACTCGAATTTTAAACGGACTGGTCTTGAAAAATATAGAATAAATTGTCGATCCCCATTTTTTCACTTGAACAGCGGGCAGTAAGAAATTGGGACAAGGACAACAACAAGAAGACTAATTTCACGTGGTGAAGTTGTGTGTGCCAAAAATTGGTCCACTTTTCCTTTTTTAAAATAAAATTTATCATTTACCTTTCTTGTATTTCGAATATATTAAATATACATATGGGAATAAAACTTTTTCAAAATTATGTTGATGTTTCTGGGAAGCATTGAAAGGAAAGTCTGGACTGGGAAAGCGATAAAATTCTTTGAAAAGATGCTGAAATTATTAAGTAAGAAAATAAGAAAATAATAAAGATGGAAGAGAGACTTTCGAAGTATTTCCAGAAACTTGTACTTTTAAGTGAGAAGAGGAAGAATGCATAAGTGAATTTTTGAAAGTCCAGGATAAAATCCCAAGAAATCTCTTTTGAAATATGAAGCAATCTCTGAGAATGATTTCCTGTGAAAATCTGAATAATTTAAGGTCCATTAGAAATCTCTCCCTCTTTCTTCATTTTTAAAAGGTTGGAGGAAACTGAAATTTCTCTTCATTTTGAAAATTCTTGGAGAAAGTAAAAAGTAATTGACTTGAATCTCACAAAAGAATTTCTGATTTTTTCATATCTATTAAAATTTGCCTTCCTCCTTTCTAAGAAAAAAATGTAATATTGAAAAATTATTTTACTTTCTCTCTCACGCCTGCTTTTCTAACAATTTAAAATGCTTGGATCCCTTCAACTAAATCCACGACCAGCCTCAACATCCTCGCTCCGAATGACCTTCAAAACCTGACCTTCCTCCGGTCTACTGTTTAAATAATACCTGAGAGGAGGAGAGAGGGAAAGGAAATAAATTGTCAGAACATGTGGTGCGTCTGTCTTTGCATATTAGACTATCTTTCCTTTATCTCCTCCCTCCTCCCTTCGCCCTAATGGACATGACAAACACAATTGATGTCACATCCCGGGATTTCGCTCATTCCTTTCTTTCCCTTGCACAACAGAGTATAAGAAAAGAGGAAGACTTGGCCAACGGTCAAGTGACTCGGATGTGTGGAGATCCTGACCTTTTGGCTAGAGTCGTGAAATTTCCATGGAATTTACATTTCTTTTCAGTCCCCCGAGAATTCAAATGGAAAATCCGAAGGATCGGAAAGGGAAAGAAGATGGACTAGTGAGGAAATTGGTTTTCCAAAACGATTATCTTACTTCCCCTCCTCCTCCTTGTCTCCTCTCCCTCCATCCATCTCTATTAGTTACATTGAGGCGAGTCCAACTTGTTCAAAACATTTTTGGTTAGTGTGAGTGCAGGCACTACATCCAAAATTAAATAAAGGGAAACAAGTTAAGGGATTGATGGGGCTGAGACCGTTCTTCCTCTGCTGAATCAAAAACTTTTTTGCGAATTCCCACAGCAATGTCTTCAAGAAGTTCCCTGTTGCATCCCCTCCCGAAGGAGAACATAAAGGATCTGTCAGATGTGGACAAAACTTTTTTTTATTCCTTATCATTTGTGCACAGTCTTCTTCTTCCTCCCAAGCCACTCAAATTACAAGCTCCAGCTGGTCCATAAAACAACGAAATTGATTCTCCACACACGCACACACACAGAGAGACTAAGATCTCTATAGTTTTAAAATAAAAAGTTCATTTACACACCCAAATTTCTTGCGAATTAATCCTCAACTTATTTTAATGACAAGTTTCCAAGTTGGAGTAATTAAATTGAATGATGGTGTTTAAATTTCGGAATTTAGCTGGTAATTTAATCTCAATTCTAGTGGATTATTTTAAAGCATTCGAATTAATTTGGATTCGATCAACTAGATTAAAATAAGGTTCACATTTGTGTTCACTTCATTGGACTAACTTTCATGTGGAAATTCTATTTTTAAAAAAAGGTAAATTCAGAGAAAGGAAATCCCTGACGGTAGTCCATTAACTTAAAACATTTAATTGAAAATCAAAGAGAAAAAATATTTGGCCAACTACCGTTTGTTGCAGTAAACGAGTAAATCTTTTTCTCTTTCTTTAGTTTTGATTTAAAATGATCCTGCAGGTAATTCTCTTCCATTGCCTTTACCACGAATTTTATTATGCTACAGGATGTCAAAACTAAATTATTATTTTACCAGCATTTAAAATCCTCCGGATCCCTTTTTTTCTGTTTCCTTTAAATCCTCAGACAATTTCTTGGAATGCACAATTTCCAAATGTTTTTTAAAAAATTCGTACAGTGAATTATCCCTGGCGTTGCCAAATTAAATTCTCCACTAAATTCCTTTTGAATCTTTTTCCAAAAAAAATCCTTTCAAAAAAGGAAGGAAGAAGGAATAACAACCTTTCTTGTTCCTCCAAGACAATTCTTAACGCTGTCTCTCCTCCTCCCAGCAAAAAAGTGCAATTCTCCCAAGTCTCTCACCTGGGATTTGTCAACTCATTTATCAAAAAAAATATTTCCTCACGTTAATCATACCGAACACAAAAAAGGAAAAAGTAAGGAATTCCCCTCCCCTCTTTCTTACAGGAGAGACTAGTACATACATACAAGGGAGAAAGGGAAGGTTGTCACCTTGAGTTAATTCCAAGAGGACGCGTTTCTCTATTTCTTTTTCCCGTCTACACTACCAAAGTGGGTATAGTTGTGTGTGTGTGTGTCACGAGTAAAAGTCACATCTCTGTAAAATAATGTGTGAATTTTGTGCGGAGCCGACAAATGTTCCTTTTGGAGAATTGCACAAGTCTCTCTTCCTAAGACACGACCAGACACGCACACACACACACAGGGACGTGGCTTCACAATAGAAGAACTCATAATTTTTCATAATTTTCAAAAGTTTAAAGACAAAAATCCATTATCTTTCTAATATCCCTTTAAAAATAACAAAATTCCCCTCCCCTCCTGTGTGTACGTGTACGAAAAGACATTGTCCTCAAAATACTACCCTGGAGAGAAAAAAACTACTAAAGACAAAATGATATCCAATGAAAATTTTAAAAATCCACTTTTTTCTCTTGTTCACAATCTTCGTTACAAAATCCTTGATTACAAAAGATCTTTTAATATTATTTCTATTTTTGAAAAAAATTAAAAAATTATTTTTGCAGTCTCCCTCTTTTCTCATGAACACATTTCACACTCACAGTAGTCACCCCTTATCTTGTCCAGTCCCTTCTCCAGCGGATCCTTGTCCCTTTCTTCCTCATAAAAATTATTTGTAAAAATCTTTTTATTCACAAAATTTTTACGACTTTTTTGCGCTGTAGAAATTATTGCAATGGACCCCCCTCCTCTCTCTCTCTCTTGTGTCCCTGTTTATGAGTGTGTGTGTGTGTGTGTCTTTTATGGTCTGGTCCTGGAAAAGCCGTTCTCCAAAATGTTGCAATTACAAGTTGTGAGTGTGTGTGCATTAGAGAGAGAGAGTGGGTATTGTGTTCTGATAAAAAAGAATGTTTTTTGGATGATCCCAGACCGGTTTTCTCTGTTGATTATGCATGGGAATGGGGATCGTCTTTCATCTCTCTCTCTCTCCCTCCCTTCCCTTTCCCAATGAATGGCTGCGGGTGAAATATGCAATCTTCTCCTCTCCTTCTTCGTCTCCTTCAGACACAAAGAATTCATTTTCTTGTTTTGATGATCCTCATCATGGGATCTTTGTCGTTGTTGTTGGTGTGTGTGTAGTGGGATAGGGATGGTTGCCGCAATAAACTGACCGTTTTACTTTTACTTAACGGTCAAATTGAGACAACTTGTGCCCTCACAGTGTGTGTGTGTGTGTGTGTGTGTGTGTGTGTGTGTGTCTGTGTCGTGTATATTATCAAGTCGTAAGATCTGGTGTAGCATTACCAAATCAGAGAGAATAAAAATGAGAGAATGGCTATGATGCGAATGCCTTGCATCTCTCTCTCTGATATAACGTGTGTGTGTGTAATTTATATGTAGGTTATTAGATGAGATAATACACAGACACACACACACACACTAGAATATATTTACTTTGTGTCTTGTGATATAGTTCAAATTGTCTTGACTCCTATTACTTTAACTCCCCCCACACGACACTCACTCTTTTTCTTATCATAATTTGCCATGAGCCATGACACACACACACACACTACACACTCTCTCTCACTCATTACGTTTTTTTGTGGTCTTGCTTTTGTATAATTTTATTTACAATTTTTTGAGCGTGGATTTGAGAGAGAGAAATGACTTTGATATTCCACGTTCATTTCACACCCGAGCCAAACGTCACAATAAATCGTGGCATGGCCAAAAAACATTTTTTGTAGCCATTTTTCCCTCTCTCTCTCTCTCTCTCTCCGTTTCTCTTAATGGACTTTTAACTCGCACTCTTTTTCTTTGTGCTTTACACTCAGGGGGAGGAGAAGGATTTTGCAATATCTTAACGATTTTCTCGTGCCCAGGCTCTTCTCTCCATATCTGACTGTCTTATCTAACTGTACTGTGTGGTGCAAGGGACATTTTGTGTGTCTCTGTGTAGCATTGGAGTAAATCACACCATTTTTTTGTGTACAATGGCAAGAGAGAGGAAAAAAAGTGTGAATTTTTGAGGTTTCTATACAAACTGGGGTGATTGTGAATTAGCAGTGAGAGACAAATTATGATAAATTATCCAAGGTTGATAAATAGAAGGAGAGAGAGAGGACTATGATACAGTATTGGCTAATGATGGTAATGTGGAAGTTGAGAGTCCAAAAAGAGGGGGAATTGTGGCAAAGATTCAATTTCTAATCTCCCCCACATTAACTACATTCATTTTATTTGTGGGTGGAATGTGTTGTGCGTGTGTGTATTTGGATGACAAGGATGGCTTGCGGTCAAATCAGCTCTCAAAAATCCTTTCAGTTTTTGTTGGGTCAATCTTAATGTACGGAAGACATGGAGGACAGAGAGAGAGAGAAAGCCTAGAGACATTTTTAAAAGTGTATGGAGTTGATTACAGTGTAAGGTTAATTAAGCTAAAGAATAGATAGTGTCCAGAGTGGACTGTTAATTTGACTGATGAATAGAGTGGGGGAGAGTGTGAGTTCATTTAAAAACAATTAGAACAATTATTCTGTCACTCTCATTTGTTTTTTTTGATGCAATTTTTTTGAAGGCTTTTGGAGGTTTGTCGTGTGTCATTAAAAAACGTTCAAAACGTTTTGACTAATCCGAGTTTTAACTGAAGGGGATTTGTACACACGGATAAGTTTGAAAAAGACAAATGGAGGAGGAGGGTCTCTGTGTGAGTAAATTAAAGATAAATTGCTGTACATGATTTGTCTTAATGACACGCACACACAGGTGAGTCATCTTTCTCTCTTTTTTGACGAAAGAAGAAAGTTCACGGCATCTCCATTAAAATTTTCTTCGATTCCTGAAGTCTTTTTTAAAATTGTAGCTTTCCAAACAAAAACGGTTAATTCAACTCAAAGATAATTCGATTTGTAAGTCCAAATGCTAATGAATATGAACGTCTTTCAAAAATCCCGGCATGACTTTCTCCCAGATCAGAATTCATGCTGGTTCCTTCTTCAACTCTCTTCAAAGTCTTTGAACTCCAGGACGAGAGTGAAAAGAGAGGGGTAGGGAGAATTTGCAACATGGAAAAGGAAAAAAAAGAAAAGTTTCTTTTGTTCAAAATAAATTCAATCAAAATGAGTTGTTGTGTGTGTGTGTGTCTATGCGTGTGTGTAGAAGAATAGACTCTTCAAATAAAAGAAAATAAAAAGAATTGTTCTGTTCCCAATTACCAAGTTTCACTAGAAGAAAAAACTTCCGGTCCCACCTCCTCCTCCTCCTCCTCCTCTTCAGAATAAAACGATTGGAAATCTACACACCCACATTCTCTCTCTATTTCTCTTTTTGCGTACACACACACACATCCAGAGTCAACACAAATACAATATCCTTTTATTTTTTCACTCCTCCTCTTTTTTTCCTAGAAGAGAAGAGGAGGGAAAGCTGAGAACCGAAATTTCATCTTGCTTTTTCTCGCTTCCTCCTCTCCTTTTGTTTCTCTAGCATTTTCTTCAATATCTCCAGAAGGAGGAGAGGAGGAGATTCGATGCATCCCTACAAAGACTTAATGATGAAATGGAATAAGGCGGACTGCCCGCCTGCTTATTACTGGTCGCCTTGATAAACCAGCCATACCGAAAGTGACACTGTGAATCAAAAAGTTGATCCGCCACAAACCTAACGGATGACAAGGGAGAAAGAGACTTTCCCAGACTGGGAAGAAGGAGTGACAAGTTGTTTTCTACCCCAAACCAGAGAAAGACGGAGGAGCTTTGGAGAAAACAAAAAAGGTTGTTTTTGAGGAGGATGAAGGAATCCCGGATGTTATCCGTCGGGAGAAGAAGAAAACGTTTCCCTTAAAATAGACAACATGGTTCGGTGCAGCTACCTAGACTTCCTCTGTTCTCTCTCTCTCTCTCTCTCTCTCTCTTGTGTGTGCTTTTAAGGTAGAGTTTTCCCTTCGTCCTCCTCCGTGAAAATTACCGAAGCAACAGAGCAAACGGAAGAGGAAGGAGGAGGACGGAGGGAGCAAGCACCTGACATGAAATCTAATTAGAATTCGAATCATTTCAAAGATCAACAAACTCTCCTCAGAGACACACACGAAGAGAGAGTGCGAGAGAGTGAGTGTGAGCACACAAAGGAATCCTTGAGAATTTTCGATAAGAGGAAACTCAAGTCATAAGTTTTCCTCCGCAGATAAAAAGAATGGACCATTTCCCGGACTGTTATCCAGAAAGAGGGAAAGAGAGAGAAGATTCTTAATCACACACTTTTCTCTTCATTTCTATAAGCGTGGCTGGGATATGGAAGGCTTGAGGGAGCAAATACAAACACACACACACACAGGTAGATCCCTACCTGTGTTCTATGGTACCCTTTAATCCTCCTCTTTTAATTGGGTAAGAGTACGGAGAAAGTCTCGGAGGGAAATTTTTGACAAAGGGGAAAAGTTCAATCCTATGGATAGTCCAATTTGAATTGTGTGGCGTGTGTCAGGACACAAGAGAAAATTAATTTTTGTAGTCTCATCCCCTCATTTCATAGTCTGCTTGTCACAAAAGGGAGAGGGCCAATGATATCTTCATAAATTGTGACAGTCCTGTCTGGACGAATGTATTTCTGGACAAAGCAACGACTGGAATTTTGGGAGAAGGGTGAAAGTTGAACAATAAAATGAAAGTTTAAAATCATAACAATTAAACATATCCTCCAAAACTATTTTATTTAAGCTATCGCTATTGCTAAATCAACTTTTAATCAACTGTTCCCTTACTCAAGGGATTCTCAGTGCATGAAGGAGAATGAATTTGAGAGTGAAGCCCTTTTATGTACATTCAAAGTAGAGATGAGAATACCTTTGAGGGCACAAAGCAACTGACAATCGTAATTTCCCAAAAACCTCATCCTCATCCTCCTCTTTCAAAAAATATGGATGTCAAGAGTCTCGCCTGGATTCTCAAGAATTTTCTTTATTGAATGAAATCAAATCCCCCGGAGGAGGAGCCGTTGAACTCGGAAATCAAAAGAAAAGTGGGAGAAAGTAAAAGGAGGCTTTTGTGGGGAAGATCCAATTTTACTCTAAAATTTTGTTTGAGTTTCACAAGAGATTCAATTGGAATATTCTCCTCTTTCTCCCTCACTGTCTCCTCCTCCTCCAGCCACAGTGCTTACATAATAATCTCATAATAATAATATTTAATAAAGAAAATTTATGATTGGCACGTCCTCGTAATTAATTTCTCTCTCCCTCTCTCTCTCTCTTTCTGGTTGTGACAGATTTGGGTTTCTCCTTGATTTTGTTCCTGTGTCAGGATTCAGATCAATATAACAGTCAATATTTCAGTCCTCACACAAGGAAACAACGACAACAGAGAAGGAGAAGGAGGGGAAGGGGGAGAGTCACGAAATTGGGGGGATTTGGAAACGACGTTCCCTGATATCATCACAAAACACCGACACACACACACTGTCGAGTGTGTGTGTGTGTCGTGGTTTTGTGTGTATTTAGTTGTCTAGACTTTTCGCATAGTATCGGACACAGATCACAGATCATATCTTCAGAAGAAAGAGAGAGAAGATATAATAAATTGTTCCAATATGAATTAACGTTGAGAAAAAACGTTGAGAGACACACAAAGAGAGAGAGCGATCCTTGATTTTTTTGGTTAATTTTTTTCATAAACCAGAAATGAAGTGAGACTTGAGGCAGAGAGACACGCAACAAAATGATGACCATCTTCCCTATTCCCTGACACTTGTGTGTGTGTGTAATAAAAATTGTGCTGGGAGAGAAAAGCCCAATCTCATCATCATAAAGTTCCTCCCGATCCTGATCCAATATATTAGAAAATGTGTGAGAGGGAATCATACGTAAGAACCACCTTGAAGCCCACAAGGCAAAGCAGTATCAATTGTGAATGGATGCAATAATCCTTTTTTTAAAAACTGTTTCTCTTCCACTCTCTTTACGTAACTCGTATAAAAAAATGTTCTGTTAAAATCTGTTGATTTAAAGATGCAAATTTAATTCTAATTAATCATCCCGTCCCTCTCTCTCTCATCTCATCTTCAAACACCTTTTCGTAAATAGATTGTGAAGTATTATGGGACATACACACTAACCACATGTGTGTGTGTGAGGGGAATAAATTATGAGCTGAAAAAGTACAATCTCATCACGACTCCAAAATAAATATTATGAGAGTCATCATCGTCCAGGGTAATTCATTTTCAAATGATGTGTGTGTGTGTGTGTGTGGTTGTGAGACTGCCAAATTCTAAAATTAATTGAAAATCCACTTTTCATCATGAACAAATAAACAAATTTGGAGGATTCTCATTTAAAATGACTCTTTGAGGGGAGGGGAGGGGAGAAGGGAAGAGTGAAATGCATTTTTATGAGGCTATTAAAAATCTGTGGATGAGGAATGTTCAATGAGGAATCTGATCAAAATTTGTGATTGACTCTGACATTTGTCAGGGCTATAAAATTTTGACATTGGAATAAAAATAAATATATATATATATGTTACACGTGAATGAAATTCTCCCTTTTCAATTCCATTGGTTATTTAGTTGATTCATGATTTTGTACACAAAATACAAAAAATGAAGCCAGAGCCAGAATTGATTTGAAAAAAGCAAGAAATTATTTTTAAAAGAATCAGTTAATTTTGAATTACTGTATTCCTCTCTTCAGGAATGGCGTTCACTCCCCCTGCTCTTATGTGTGTCTGGAGGATTAAGACATGGAACATTTCATTGAGGAATGTGACGTATGTGAAGGGGGAGAGACACTTCAAACACATGTGTTTTTAAATCCCCTCCACATTCATCTCCTCCTCATCTCACCCACTCTCCTTCTCTCAGCATAAAAGAATCCAGATGCAGTTGGAATGAGATTTTTTATGTATGCATTTTACACGACGTACACACACAAGGAGGAGGAGGAGAGGAGATACATGATTGAGATAAAGAAATTTCATTAATTAAACACATTAAATGAAAGTAAAGGACACACACACGTTTCGTTTCAACTCTGTATTACAAATATTTATCAATCAAAACGAGATTTTTGTTCTACCATTCAACAAGAATGGATAAAGATCTCCTCCCCAAAAGAATCTCAGTCCAACAAAAAATGACGTATTTCTTTTTAAACGTAGAATTTGGTTGGAAAAACAAAACATTGGATGTAGAATCCGGGTTAAATTTGTCGCATCTACGGTAATGATAACTTAATCCCCTTTCCCTGACCTACATTTCCTTAATAACGTTTTTCCCTTCAATTTTTTTGTGATGTGCATCAAATCCGTTTGAATCCCTTGAAATCCATTTTTAAAGAAAAGGAAAGAAAAGAAAATCACCTTCGGAGTAGAGGAGTGATAGCATAAGTTCCGCCATGACTCGAGAACTTCATCTTTTTTGTCACTTTTCCCTCCCGTGGGGAGAGAGTTCAACAGGTACGTGCGTCTTCTCCTATTTTTCTCAACCACACCACCACAACACGTTGAGAAATGGACAAGTCTATAGACTTGTCTCGGAGTTTTTTTTACAGTTCACTGCAGTAACAAGAATAAGAACAGTTGATAAAAGGGGGTATGGAGTCCAGGGATCTCACACTCTCTCCTCCCTTCGCATCCTCATTTTTTGATGTGTGGACTTTTTTTCTTTTTCCTTTTCTCCGCAGTAGCTTCACTCAGTCATGAAATCAAAAAAATGTCATGTCATCATGACTTGTGAGTGGAGGGAGGGAGAGAGAAAGAAGGGTTGAAGTACATGATATTTTTGTTGTCGTACGTATTATATACGTCTTATTTTACAATTTTCCAACGGTTTCTCCAAAAAGACAGAGAGAGGGAATATTATGGAGTCCAAGTGATTTTCACCACAACATCCACATCCGCACACACACACACTCTCTCCCTGTCTCTCTCCAATTACCCACATGAAAACACTCGGAAAGTGTTTTCATGAAACCAAGAAATTCTTCAGATTCTGAGGATACACTTTGTGTGCCTGGTTCTCTTGTGGGAGTCCAAAGTAGAGGGAATGTTGAAAGAGAGAGGGCAAATTTTGTATTTCCAAGAAAATGTCATTAACTTCTCTTTTCCTCCGTAGCTTCAGCTTCAGGTTCTTCTGTCACAAAGATTCATGTTTGATGTGTTTTCTTCTTTTTGGATTCTCACAGAACATTTTCCTCTCTCTCTCTCTCCTTCCTCTCAAGTAATTAGTGTAGAAATTAGTTTAAGAGTTGAAAGGAAGGTTCACGTCATATTTTTAGAATGTGTTTTTATTTCTCTACAAAAATTTCTCAAATACCCACACAGGGCAATGACACTCCAAAGAATGAAGAAATGTTGTGTTGTTGTTTCACTGTATCTTAATCTGGAAAATTCAATTAGGAAGACACGTAAACAGCTGACTTGTCCGTCACTTCGGATTTTGAATTATAAATCTTTGACTCCAGGAGAGTCACAGCAGCAGTCAAAATGAGAAATGGGTCAGTCAGCCGATGTTGAACGAAACACAAAACCACAGGGATAAACGGATATAAATTGTGTGCGTGTGTTTCCGACAGTTCCAAGGTTATAAAGAGAAACAGAAAAAAGGGAGACGCAAAATTCGCACTTGAAAATGTTTTGAAGGGTGACGTTAACAATTTGACACAAAAAAAAAAATTTTGACATATTTTATATAAAGTTAATTAATTGTCCACTATTTCACACTATGTGTGGCTTCTCTTCTCTTCTGACGCGAGTACAATTAAACCCGTGTCTCTCTCACACTCACACGGTGTGTGTGTGTGTGTGTGTGTGGAAAAAGAAGTTTTGCTCCAGTCCACAGAACAGGAGGCAGAACAGGATAAAGTGTTAGGGTAGTCGAAATTGATTCTAACCGGCTTTACTCTTCTCTCTCCAGCTATGATGTAACATGTGTGTGTGTAATTGTACTACACAGTGGGAATGGGGTTTAAAACACACACACACTCTCTCTTCGTAAACACACACACAGTACAACTGTATATACAGAGAGAAGATACACTGTCGTGATTTTCACGGTGACGTTGAACTACTTTTTTTAATATTTGACTTTTTTATCTCCACTTTTTTGCATCTTCTCCTCTCCCTCACTTGACATTCAATATCCTGTGTTGGGGTGTGTGTGTGTTGTGGTACAGACGGGAGGCGACTGGGATGAGGGGAAATGTACAGGCGTCTACCTGCAAGTTCGTAACTTGACACTTTTTATCTCTCTCTCTCTCTGCACTTGTCTCAATCACACTCAACTAATTGTGTAACACCCTCTTCTCCTTTGCTACACACACACACAAAGTGACTCAGAGGATTGTGGTTGTGGCTGCGCTTATCAAGAACTCGATAATTGATGCATTCAATCTCTTTATCAAAAGAACTACCCTAGACACACACACACACACAAAGAGCAGAAGCAGAGAGAGAAGAAACTGTGCAGGCCGCAGAGTAGAAATTTATTGATACACAATTTTGTAATGTGGATACAATGGAAGGGCTTGTTCTTCTAATTAGTCCTCACATTCAACAACAACCTGACTTCATTTAATTACTCCCTCCACCTCATTACATTACCCCCTCCTCGAAAGATTGGGGAACACGCACAAACGTCTTTTAAACTACACCGGACAATCCCTGTTTTCCAAATTGTCTTCAAATTTGGTTTTTACAGAGCAACCTAAATATTAATTTTTTTCAAATTCTGGTTTGAAAGATGAGAAGGAAATTGCAATTTGCAAAAAAAGTCCAGTTTTATTTTCTCCGTGCCAATTTTATTTTCTACTGGGTCATCCTTGCAAAACCTGAGTTTTTTATTGACAATACATACGATCCATACTTCCGTACAAATACACAGTCAGGCAGTCCAATAAATTTTGGCAAGATCTCTTTTTTTTTCTTAAGTCGGAAGAGGAGAGTAGGAGAAACTTTGTGTCCTGGAGGGAATTCTGGATTCTCTTTTCTATTGAGAAATCGACCTCCTCCCTGACTCAGATGATGTGGATTCTGTACTTCACTTTTCCCTTCTTCTCTCCACAATGTACGCCTTGCCGCTAGCAAAGACGTGCAAAACACACACACACACTGTAGTATACTGTACGGTGTGTGCTTCAACTGAAGACTTAAAAGGAAAACAAGATAAATACACAGTAAGCTTGTTAGCGAAAACTATTATTTTTCTTCTCCTCTCTTTTTTTATGTGTGTCTCTGTCAATATCTCGAATTTTCCCCTCTCACGTCCACTCCTCCATTCCTCCCTGTTAGTTCCCTCACAACAACTCAGAAGGCCCAGAGGACACACACACACACGAAAAATTTCGTGGATCAACAAACAGTTAACAGTTATTAAAGTAAAGTCAAAGACTGGAATTTTAATAAAAAAAATTGGAGAGAATTCCCACACTATTCAGAAAAAAAGGAGGGCGATTCAGAAAATACACCTTCCAATACACGAGGGGAAAAAAGAGGAGGTCAACACAGAGAAGAGAATATCTCAATAAATAAATTCTACTTCTTCAAAGAAGTTTTATCTTGACTTCTGATGAACAGTTTTTTTTTTGTAAATTTTTGATGATTCTTCCAAATTTGGTAAATGTTTTCAGAGTCAACAATCCCCAAAAGCAGCTGACATGTTTTCAATGAAGAAGCATTTCTTGTGCTAAATTTTCTTCTCACAATGTATAATTCGACTCAATTTATCATAAATTTTGAGGATTTTTGATGAATGCTGGATTCAACTTGAGACCCGATTGAGATGGATGAATGATCGGAGGGGAAAAAAGTGAACCGGAAATGTCTAGTTGAATTCAATTCCACTGAAGGTTGTCTTTGCTAGAATGTGTGTGCTCCAACCCACACACACACTCTCTCTCTTGTAGGCACACACACGCTCAATCGTTATGAGCCAAGCCTAGTCCTGGTCACTTGTTTTGGAGGAGGAGCAAATTATGAAATGTCACACACAGCGAGAGAGTGAGTGAGAAATTCTCAAAGGTTGTCCCTGTTGGTATGGTTGAGTTGAAGTTCCATACAATAAATATTAATTGTGTGTGTGTGCGTGTGTGTGTGGTTGGAGGGAGAGGGAGAGAGGGGTGACTGACGAGGATGATGATAAGGGGGAGAGGCCAAATAAGAGCATCATGGCCTGGGATTCCTTGGGATTGTCAACGACGACACAAAAGTGACATCACCCTAATAATTTTTTTTGACTCACATTCACACACACGCATCTACAATGTGTGTGTAGGGTAGGGTATGTGTGTCTGGCTTTTTTGAGTCATTTGCCAAAAAGGAAGAAGTGGAGTTTGTGATAATTATGACGAGCGGATGACATGACACTTTTGACAGAACTGCCTTTTGCCAATTGGGAATACAATGTATTATATTGTGCACTACACAACACAAGCTACACTCACACTGCAGTCAATAGTCGATTGTCGTCTCGCCAAAAAATTGATCAAAAAATTTCTCAACACACACACACACGCAGGCGAGAGAAGGGAGGGAGGGGGGATGATTATAAAGGACAAACTTGTGGATTAATGTGAGGTCAAGCTGGCTAGGTTTTTTCTCTTGTAGTCTTGGCCCCGTCTGATATTTACTTGTCGTTCACAAAACACTCTTTGAAGATTCACTCCTCACTTTTATGTGTGTGTACACAAGTGTGGCTTTTACGTGTGTGTGTTGGGACGTAATAGTCAATTTTAAAATGATTACTATTACATCACTCCATTCCGTCGTGTTTTTTATCTTATCCACGGAGAGTATCCACAGTGTGTGTGTGTGTGTGTTTGATTTACACCACAATTTTTTTGGAAGAATCCAAGGAGCTAAGAGATGTCCAAAAGTTAGACAATAAATTTTTTTAAATAACACCCACACAGAAAATCCACACAGACAAAATTGTAATTGTTGTACTCAACAACGAACAGATGATTTACAGGAGGATTCTACTGTCGTCCTCACTAATATTTTCACTGCTCACTTTTACACGCGTCTTTGTTTGGAACATGTCAAGAAATCCTCCTTTTTTTCTCTTTACCTCTTCGTCAATTGACAGTTGAGAGGAATCTATTTGTCTATTTAATTATGGAGGTCGTTAAATCCACACTTTTTTTGTCAACGTTTCTCCCTACCCTCGAAAATCACTTTCGTCAAGGAAAAGACGGCCGTACACACACAAAATCCAGTGGCGATAAAGGTGAAAAGTGTGAAAATTTTAAATGTTTTAAAATAGGATCTCTCCTATCTTTCTCGTCCTTAGTTGAGTTCTTGAGTTCTCCTTCAATAAATTTAATGGGGAGAAAAAAGAAATTCGTGGGAATTGTTTTTGAGGAGTGAGAGACTTACACAGTTTATAATCACAAATGTTACTCTCTCGTCTCTCTCTCGTTCCGAGGAATCGAATTGAAATATTTAAACTGGCACAGCTCTGTCACTATTGTGGAGTACAGTAGCACTCTTCAGTGTGTGTGTGTGTGTGTGTGTGTTTGACTCCAGCGTGAGGGGAAGAGAGAGGGAGGAGTGTATCGGGGGGTGTAAAGTTGTCGTCGTTAATACCCCATTAAAAAGCTCTCTCTCTTCATTACACACTGTGTAATACACAGTGAATGATACAGTGTGTGTGTGTGTGTTAAGAAGCGGCTGTTTATTTTATGTAGAGTACAATTCACACAGTGTACTATTCTGATGATGATGTACTCTTCTTCTTGTGTGTGTGAGGCAGTCCACTGTATTAGACTATTTGACTTTGTTTTTGACTTTTGTGTGAGAGAGCGGAGAGAAAAGAGGAGACACATACACGTCGTACACGCTGAACGTATCCTCACAGAAGAGAACAGTGAGTGAGGAACATTAAACATGAAATTGTATGAATGAGGGGCTGGACACTTTGCTCTCTCTCTTTCTCTAAGGAGGATGAACTGACTTTCAAACCATCCAAGCCCAAACACACACACACACACTACGATGTATACATAACACACGTATGCATGGCTAAAGGGAAAAGTGGAGGGAGAGGAAACGAATCAAAGGTCTACTACTCGAGTGAGTGTGTGTGTGTTGTATAATATGAAGTGTGTAATACACATTATAAGTTCTCACACAACATCAACATTACCATTCTGTAGTATATTGAATCACAATCATAAATATACGGCACACACACACGCAAGGAAAAATAGACAACGGTCCTCTCTGTGTCCTCCTCCTCCTCCTCCTCCTCCCTTCAGTATTACTCAAATACACATGTAGTCGTTCTGTACGAATTTGAATTTTTAAGAAAAGCAAAAGCGAAATTATGTACTACAACAACAACACACACTCATACTACCCCCCTCCGTCTCTCTATGTGTATACTGTGTATGTGTGGATGGGATTCATACGAGCACCTCGTAACACGAGAGAGAGAGAGAAGGTAATGTGTGTGTGTAGCGTCGGCACATACATTATCATACCTCGATTATTATTATGATTCCTTTCTATTTTTCCTATATATGCTTTTAAATTATGTGGCTTGGAGCTCTATGTGTATCTCTCTCTTCTGTTGTGTTGTGTGTGTGTGTGTGTGATTACTTTTCTATTAACAGTGTGGCCCGACCCGTCACACACAATAACACACACATGCACATGTGGAAGAAGGTGAGAGAGCCCACTAGAGTAGGTCCAAATTGGAAATTCCTCGGCCATTGGATATGGCCAGGAGTACCTTTTTTAAATCATCATAATAATACTAACAATAATATTTTATTATCATCTCCCACCATCACACACACACATCACACACACACAGTCACTAACTGTGTAGTGTGGTGTGGACAATCCAAATAATTTAATTCTCGATGATTTCCTCCCTTCCTCTCTCTCTCTCTCTCTGTCTTTGTGATTTGGTTGCAAATCTGCCAAAAATAATTTTTATTCCACTCTCTCCTCATTTTGCAAATATTGGGACTGGAAATTGAACCACATTTAAATAATGAGAACAAGACTTCACTCAAACATCCAATCCAATTGTACTGAGGACTTTTGCCTCTGTATTTTACGCAAAAATAAATTACTCTCCAAGTCAATAACTTGTTTTTTTCTCTCTCTCTCTCTCTCTCTCTCTCTTCATCCTTGTTAGCTCATTGTGTGTATTTGAAGGAGAGGGAGACTGTGGGTCGTAAGTCATTGTCTCCACACACACATATACACAACTGACTGACTGACTCACAATGATACTATTTGTATGGTAGTGGATTTCACTCAACCACATATACTATATATATATATGTGTGTGTGTGGATTAGGCAAGAAAAAGGACCCCTTGCTAATATTATGCACACACACACAACCAAAAGGGAATGGACTGTGGGTCATGTGAGTATGCAGAAAATGTGAGGAGAGAGACTCAGGCTGTGAGTGTGACTGTGGAGGCCCAAAAATAATAAAAATATTACCATAGAAGCCCAATAAAAATACGAACACACACACATTCAAACACACACAGGAGAGACTCCCATTATAGACAACGTCGAGGGATTCCTGGAATGCAAAACATTTCCCATATTGAGAGATGTAGAGAGACAGAGAGAAAGCATTTGGAATTGTCCCCACACAGAGACACACACACAGTAAGTGAGAGAGAGAAGAGAAGGGGGGGGGGGTTGAAGGGGATTGTGAAGTATTTTAAAAAAATAATAGACTTCACCGCGACCATTCTATCTGTCTTGTAACTTGAGACTCTTGATGTTTTGACAGGGAGGAGGATGGAGGAGCGTTGGTGGTAAATGATGAGTCTCTCTCTCACTCTCACACACACACACCGGAGATGGTATGTGTTTCAGAGGAAAATGTCCTGAGGATGTTCAATACACACACACGGGGGGAGAGTATCTTATCTTGACTAATGAGTCAGAACAAACAATGTCGAAGAGGGGAAGCAAAGTCCATTACAAAATGGATCATCCGATGATACATTAGAATAACAACAAATTCACTCAATTTTTTGACAATACATTTTACACAACTTTTTTTTGTACTCTAAGGTCACATGACAAATTGATCTTAATTGGACTTTTTTGTGCAGGCTGAGGCAACGAGCTAGAACAAAAAACAAGAATGACGTAACTTGCTGAAAAGATCAGAGAAGTTAATTGTTTATTACTCCCTGTTAATACACACACGCACATACATAGCTTTTGGGAGGGTTTAGACATAGAAAAGTTAATTGTGGACACATAAGGAGGGTGTAGTGACTTAATTGTTCATAAACTATTAATAGAGAGATGAGGAAAAAATAAATTGACCATGTCAAACCCTTGACAGTTGAGTCGATTGACTCTCTCTCTCCAACTAGACTCGTCAGCTCTGAATCAAACGGCATAGTTTGCACGCATTCCTCATCATCACAGTCATAAGCAGGGAAGAGAGAGGGAGAGAGATGGGAAAAAAATAAACACAAAACATATGGAGCTTCTTCTACAATTCTTTGAACCGTACAATACAAGACACACACACACACACACACAGAGTGAGAGAGAGGGAGAAGGAGGGAGTCACAAAAGCCACACAAAATATTTCTCATTCCTCTCCCCTCCTCCATTCCATGTAGAATGTAGACATCGGACGGTTTCTCATGGAAAAAAATTCCAGTAAAAAAAGAACACTCGACTCTGAAAAAAGGAGACATTTAAATCCCTTGTGTATGTGTGTGTAGAAGGAGAGAGAGAGAGAGTCACAATTCAAAATGAGTAAAGTACTCGTGAGCCTTGAGTAAACTATTCGGCAGTCTTCTTAGACCTCAAGTCCTTCCAACCCCTTAAAGGGAGAGAGTTGAATTCAGATTCATTCAAATATTCTCTCTCCTTCTCAGGCCACTCAGACACTTGTAAAGGGAAGGGTTAAAGGGATAAGAATGTGAGGAATTATTGAGAATCCTTTGTTATTTACTACACACGAAATGTGAGCAACTCATCGTCAACAAGAGAGAGAGAAATGGGAACAGGAGCCGTCATTCGGAAATTTCGAGTGTGTCAAGTGTCTGGGAGGAATGAATGACGAGTTTAGGAGTTAAAAAATGTACACTACACAACCAGTGTGTGTGTGGAGAGAGAGGCTGCACTTGGATTGCTCGTCATGTTCCATTCACAGTTCATAAGGATAAGGGAGGAGGAGATAAAAGTCAGGAGAAACAGGGAGAGGGAGAGAGAGGAAAGTGATGAGTCTTCTCCTTAAATTTTAGTTGATGGAGACTTTAACTCCTTCTCCATCTTTATAAATCTCCAGAAAAGAGAGAGAGAGGAACCATTTATATTTAACGCATTCTTGCCTTTTCATTTGAATAATTTATATTTATTTACACTGGACCTCCCTTTACACACACAGCAGCATGGCATGGTATGGCATGGACAAAAAAATCAAGATACCAAGGGTCACTGTTCTTCATGACCCAAGTCTATGACCATCATCCGTGATATTCAGCGTGTGTGTATCTGTGTATGTGAATGAGGCATTGAATTGTACGGAGACTCGTATGAATGATGCTCTTTTGACCTCAACTCCAGCCGAGATCCAGGCACATAAATATGGAGGAAAATCTGTGGAGAACAAGACGAACGATTCATCAACAAATCTAACTTGGTTCACTGTATCTCCATCTCCTCCCGATGAATAGTCAATCCCTTTTTTTATTCAAAACTTTTTCCTCCAGAGTATTAGCCTTGTACTACAAGGCAAGGGTACTGATCTGAGGAGGAGTCGTTTGAACAAAGAGGTCAATTGTCCTTATTTTCGTACAGTGTTTGCCCGTGTGTGGCACACACGGATAAGTCAGACTGTTCTGGTTACTGTCCTCAACGAGTATTAATAAATTAAGGTTTATGGAACAGCTGACAAAATTTCTTACCAGTCCCTGTGGTCCTTCCTCATTTCCCAATCCATAATTAGCCCCTCTTCTTCCTGTACTGAACAATATTGATCGTATTGTGGATAAATCAATGTGAATTTCTAAAGGAACAAATCTAAAAACGAATGTTGATTTTTTCTCCAGAGAGAACAGCTGGAAATCGGAATGCAGAGGGACATGCAACAAGTTTTTTTTGGTGTACACGGCTATAAAACAATAAAGGGTGTTCAATACTCATATGATGTTCACTACATTACATACACAATGTACAATGTGTACATATGAGGGGGTAATTAAAAAATGCCCAATCTCACCCTCGGATCTGAGATGTGGAGGGTGGATAAAGGAACTGTGTTTTCCGGGGCTGTGAAATTAAATCCGTTGAATTAAATTATTAATTCTTTATGTGCTCCAAGACATCCATATTGTTTCATGTAGTCTGTGTATGTGTGTGTGTCTCTCTCTCTGTACAACCATCGGATTGTTAATAGATTGTCATCAAAAATTTTTACCGGTGCTCCGTTCGGTTTCCTCATTTCCCCTCTACTCTCTACTCTGACAATCAGACCTGTTGAATTATGTACTTGACACACACATACCATCACACACACACACACACACACACACACAGGAGAATTAGGAGTTAAAATTTTTTTTGGAGGATTTAAATTACGGACATAGTCACAACACTTTCCGGTGGCTTATCCTAATTTTCCGCCTTGTCCTCTCCTCTCTTCGGTTCGGTACTTGGAGAAAAAAACGTTTTATTATTACAGCCTTTCTACTCCTCTCCTTCTCCTCTTCTCCGTTATTTCGTGTGTGGATTATCCCCTCTAGACTCTACGGTATTATGAGCACTCACCGCCTTCCCTTTGTATTTGTACTTAAGAGAGAGAGAGAGAGAAGTGGAAAAGTGTTTAATATTTGGAAGTACATTTTTGGTTCATATTGTACTTCCGTTCCTTCCCGTCCCTTCCAGCCTTTTAATATATGGGAGGAGGGGGGAGGTGGAAAGGAAACATCCTGCCATATCCTCTGTTTTTTCTCCTCAACGACTTGATCGTCTCGTGCCGTATGCCTTCAAATTGAGAAGATGTGTGTGTGTGTGTATGTGTATGGTTGCAGGAGGCCCCTTTAATTTCCTCCCATTCCTCTGTTGTACAAATACTTTGTCATAAACTTCTCCTCGTGAATCTAACTGTTGCTTTTTTATATTTTGGCAGAGAGAGAGAATAAGAGGGGAGAGAAAGGAGTCAACGACGTTGAGACTTCATTTACATTTCATTACACGTCCTTCCCATTACACAATATTTTATAATGGGACAGGGACGTTGTGTGTGTGTTGGATCCGTCTGATCCTCGTCTCATTGTGATTGGGCATTTGGGCTATGTAGTGTGTAGTGTGCGGCGTAGTTGAGGATGATGTGTGTGGATTCCCATATGGAGTGGAGGGGAGAAAGGAACGGTCGAAATCTTTTAAAATTCATTGCGAGTCCTTCTCTCTCAATTTGAACACAGTTTTGTCGGAATAATTACCCACATTCAACGAATTGCCATTTAATGAAAATTTTCAAAGTCAAAACTCCCCATCATCACCAGCCACAACTCGACTCCTCCTCCCTTCCTTGTGTGTGTGTGTGCGTGTGTGTGTGGAGATATGGATTTCTAATCAACTGAACTCTATGCTGCTGGATCCAGCAGAAGGGAAGTAATAATTACTATCACAAGTAAATTAAAACATATTGGAGGGAGAGTTCTTTGGACATTTTTGAGGAAAATTCCAGGCTACTACAATTTAAAGGTCCTTTGAACTTGAGGGATGATAAGTGGGCCTATGGAATCGGAAATGCTAATTTGACTCAATTGACGAGTTTCGGGGAGAAAGGAAGAGAGGAATGTGTGAACTACGTAATCTACCGTACAAGTGGAATGGATATCCTTGATGAATGGCTCCAAATTTGAAATATAGTTGTATATTACAATGATTTGATGAAAATTATGACCACAAAAAGTATAAAGATATTTTCCCAGAAATGGGATTTAACACAAGATGTTGAATTCAAAAAGAACTTTGAAGGGAATTAATGCGAAAAGTTACGGTATAAAATAAATATGTTTTTTTAATCAGCTGTTCTAATCATACATGTACGCACACACATCTCAACTCAAGTTGCTTCACACATTAAAACGTTTATCCCTTCACACACACACACACACACTCCACTCTCTCCTCCGTAGAAATATCCAAATTTTATTATCAACCCTTCCCCTCATACAAAGTAGTTGTTGAGTCAGTCTCTCTAAATTTTTCTTTCACACACACACACACTCTCCTCCCCTCTTTATGAAAATCGTCCAGACTTTCTTCTGGGAATTTTAATGTGGGATCAATACACGCAGACACACACACACACATAATACTTACAAGTCATTATCGATCAGAATTGCACTGCTTTAAATTCAACCACTTGACTCACTCCGGAGTAGACCTAGAGAAAAACCACACACACACATATACACACACATTTATGAAGAAAAGGACTTGTTGAGTTTGGAGGTCGGAAAATTGAAATTTAACTTGAATTATCCTTCAGCCATCAAAAAAGAGAGACGAATGTGGTAGGAGAGAGATATGTCATACTTTTTAATACACACATGCAAACACACACACAAGAAAGAGAGTACTTCTCTCTGTCAATTTAAATGGGAAAACCTTTTTACCTCCTTCCTCTTCCCTTCCACCCTTTAAGATTACCTTGTCGATCTACCGAGGCCTTGAGAAATCTCTCCTATACCTACAAGATATAAAAGAGAGTGAGTGTGTGTGTGTATTGACAATAGTTTTCTATTATCACAACCTCTCCCGGGTTTTCTGTCCCACTTTCCCCCTTCTTATCATTAGCTCCGACGGAGCAGAAGAGGAGAGCCCTTGAGAAATCTCCTCAACAATACATTCGATAGGGGAAAAGGGAGGAAGGGAGGCACAAAAGAGTTTCCCACATTTTCACGTAGAACGCAGAATCTTAAAGAGAGCGAGATAGAGATAGAGAGAAACTAATGAAGTTTGTCAAAAAAAAGATAAATATTATTCCCCTCCCTACAATAATACAACTAGAGGTGTACAAAATCAATTTTTTTGCATTCCCCTCTCGCCCTCTCTCCCAGGACCCAAATCTTTTTTTTAGCACATGGGAACACTAAAAGTTACAAATTGAATTTAATCAATCATTAGAATTAATTGCCCCTTCACAAAACAAAGTGCATTAAAAAAATTCTCCTCCATTCCACAGTGTAAGTAGTCCTCGCTCCCAACCCCATCTTGACAGTTAAATTCACAATTAAATTATTTTCACAAAAAAAATCTCCTCCTTCCCTCATCCGAAAATAACTGTCTCAAAGTGGACCGTGGATGTTGAAGCTTTGAGTATATAAATTGTATGTGTAGTTTGGAGGGAAATGCGGTTTTGGAATTTAAATTCTTTTACATAAAAACACACGACTTGAAGAAGGAGAGAGAGAGAATCTTTGTGAGTGTTAAATCAAGACAATGTTAATGTCCCCTTTCTTTCTCGTGTTCATGAACCATCCAATGATTCTCTTTTCACTGTAGTGTAGTCTGGGTGTGTGTGTCGACTGAGACCATTTTCCAAAATATATGAGACCATAAAGGAGTTTCTCTTGGAAAAAAAGGAAAGTACAAAAAAAAGTTGCATCTGCCTTCATTCTCAAGTCTCTCTCTCTTTCTTTTGGCTTGTATCTCAGTCTCAGTCCATGGGTTAAAAATCCTTTTCTCTCTTCCACAGATAAGATGCAAGTGGTCTTCTCTGTGTCTCTGATAAAGCGAGCACTTTTGAAAAGGAGGAAAAAGATAATCTTCCCAACTTTTATACCCAACTCATCTCATACCGTATTATAGTTTAATTTATCCCCCGCATCAATTAAATATTCCTTCACATTATTTTGTTCCTGTCTTTGTCTTTCCACTCCTTTTCCAGTGAAGGGAATACATATTTTCACAGTTGTTGAAAATTGTCCCCGAATCCTAGTGTACTCTCTACGGTACACACACGCATGTACACATTTGTGTACAGAGTAGACACACGTCTGGGAAGATAAGCTTGAGAAAAATAGAGAAAGAGGAAAAGATTCTCAAATCGTACACACACACACAAAACTGGGGATCCTCCATTTAGTCTGCATTAATGACCACTCCGAAAAAAACACAATGAAGAGAACACATTGGCGTGTGCCTCTGTTTGCCTGTGTGCCTGTCTTTCTTTATGTATATGTAGAAAAAAATTTGTATTTGCATCTCCGCCACACTTCATTACCATTAAAATCCAGACAACCACATTTTCTGTTCTCCAGCATACCCTCATCTTATTTTTTTCTCCAGCAGCCGGTGGATCTGGATCAGAGGCTGCCTTTAAACGACGTGCCAAAAAAAATTCTCTTACAAGCAGAGAGATGCAAAATAATTTCCCTTCTCTTCCTTTTTTTCTCCAGAAACTTCCCATCTTTCTCCTCCCTCCTCTCGTGTGCGTCAAGAAGAATATGGGAGTGATTTGTGTGTATGGTTATTTTTTATTCCTCGCCATTTTTCTCTCCCCCTCCCTGGGCAATGAATTTGAGACTGGGAAATTTACATTCATGGCCAGGATCCACAGAAGGAAAGGATGGAGCTCCACACAAAAACGCACATACACGGAGAGAGAGTACACACCGGTTTTCCGGTGTCAAATAATATTTTACTGTTGTCTATTCTCATTTTTTGTGCATGGCTACGATAACCATTTCCTCTCCCTCCTCTCCGCTGGGTTATTTTCAACCCTGCTCACCTTTGATGGGATTCCACATACACACAACAATGAATGATAGCATCCTTATCCGATGATGATGATGATAGTTGATGCAAAATATGTTTACATTTCCCCCACTCCGACCTCACAATAAACTACAATATTTCATCCAGTTTTTTCCACACGATTTTTCTATTGACGTTGTCAGTGACTGATTTAACTTTGCTTAGTTTGTTCAAAGCCTTTGAATCAAAGGGGAAGGCCTTCCATTTTAAATTTAACACCCTCCTCCTCCTCAACAATGAAATGTTCCAGTCAACATGAGGAGGGGGGAGGTTGTGAGAAATGGGGAGAGAGGATATCCGATGGAGATATGACTGACTTGACTTGGCTTGAAAAATTAAATCCAGATTAAGTAGTATCAACGGTCAACCACTTTTCTATTCTTGTGTCTCAAAAATGTGATGAGAGGATTAACAAAGATTTCCCTCACGAGACAACAACTTTTCAACTAGCCTGTCTTACATGGGTGTGTACACCGTAAATTAAAGGTCAGATGGAGGCCTGCAACCATTGTCTCCTCAACTGGAGGAGACAATGAAAGGGGGTGGAAAAATACAAGGAATTACGGTAGACACGACGAAAAGGATGAGAATAGGTTTTGTGGAAAAAAAGTGCAAAAAATTTTTTGACCTCTCCAAAAAAGGTTTTGTACGGGGAAAAAAAGTCGAGGGAAAAAAACACCTGTCAATTTGCGCTGAGGGGAGAACTTGCATAGATATACATAGATACGGCACACATATTTAGGTGTGTGTGTGCATTGAGAGAGAGGGGAAAAAATTGGACAAGGGTTTGAACAATGCGAAAGACAGGATTTAAAAAGAAAGAGAGGGAGAAATTTACACATTTTTTATGAAAATGTACAAGCCTTCCTTCCTGTCTCTTTCTCTCTCTTTTCCCACGCACTCAAAAAAACGGAGAGTCCAACGGCCAATTTTATCTCTCTTCTTTCGTGTGTCTGTGCCTCTCGCTCCGAGAGTACGCAAATGGAGGGGAGAGAGAGAAAATGAGGGTTAGAATTTCTTTTGTTTGTTCATTTTTGAAAATATTTTTATTTTAAAATGTTTGAAGAGAATTGAATGGTAGAGCATGTAAATTTTCCTTGTAGCCACTAATTGAACTTGACTTTATGGAGAGAAGGAAATTCTGATGATTACTACTACAACTTTTGTTTTAGTGTGTGTGTGTGTGAAAGAGAGAGAGAGATGAGATGAACAGAGATGATTGGAGATTAGGAATTAAGTTGGCAGGAGTCATGGAGGTAATGTAAGAAATTGTTGGTTGATGGTCCAACAAAAAAGTTGCACTTGTTGAGGCACTCTCCAGTGTACTGTGTGTGTGTGTGTACTGTGTGAGTGTGTGATGGATGGATGGAAAGAGAGTGGTGGAGAGATTAATAATTGCCTATTAGCATCCAATAAATTTGATATGTTAACGTAATAATAATAGGTTGGATTTGGAACGACTTGACTCACACCTTAAATAATAACAGCTTTTCTTTCTCGTCCTCCTCCTCGTCTGCAAAATGGGAGAAAAAACCGAAGGCCTTTAACTAAGGGAGTTGACTACTACGTAGTGTGTGTGTGTGTGTACGAGTAATATGGATTACTTGTGTGTCTACGTGACAACATCAAGTTCTCCACATAGTAATTTCTCACAAGAAATTTAAAACTACAAATGAGCAGCACATGCCACATCATGTCAAAGACTGTCGTCCATGGAAAAATGGAATCTTGACACACACAGTCACTCTCTCTCTTCCCTGTGTGTAGTATTTTGATACACATTCCCTCTCTACCTCATTACGTGTCCTCCCAACACCCCATCCAATCTATTGTTGTACAGATAAACACCACACCACAACACAGATGAGTTCACAAAGACGGAATCTATTATTGAAAATTATTTTTCCCCTACCAACATTAACTAATTCTTCGACAAGTCATCAGTCTCTCACACAAACATTCTGTGTGTTTTTTTGCCAAGGTCAACCCGCCGGCACAACAAAACACTCTTTAATTATGGTAATGTTCTGAATTTTCGTACAGTTAATCTGTATTATAGTCATAGCACAACACACACAACATAGACACGTACACTGTAGGGAGAGAGAGAGACGTGCATACGTGTATTAGTTATTTACGATGGCATGGGAATTAATTTAGTGGTATTCCTCTTCCAGTCTTTGATTTAAATTTTGATTGATTCTCCTCCCTCTCCATCTCTCTTTGATTGTGTACAATGTGTGTGTGTGTGTGTGACTTTCAACTTGATTTTCATTTTATTAGGTCACTCTTTTTTGTCCTACTCGAGGATTGTAATTTGCACACACACGGGACAAAGTAGGTGAATTATGTAAATTAAAAAATGTGTTTTTGCTCCCTTCGTGCTTACTACACTCCTGCCCCTGCCTGCCTGTTGTGTGTGTGTGTGTGTGTGTGTGGAGTCATTTAAAGTTTTTTACAATTTTCACAAATTAGTATTCATAGTTCATGTTCTTATTTATTTATCCACCTGACACGCTAATAGTTTATTATGCTTCATAAATATCTGTTGTGTCTGTGTGTGTGATCTTGTTCTCCGCTCTATTTACTATGCAAATAACTTCTCTCCCTCTCTCTCTCTCTCTTTGTTGTTCTTCATATTCAATTTTCTTCTGAGTTCGCTCCGCTCCACACTCCTGTACACAGTAGTTGTAGTTGTGTGTGTGTGTGATAGAAATTATTGGTAAATGCGCAAAACTTTCTTTTTATTTATTTGAGTAGTCTGCACACATTTAAATATTACGAGTCGAGAGGATCACCAGTCGAGACGAGCCCTTTTCATGTTCAAATCCACTTTTGTTCTTTACTGTGTGTGAACATCAAAGCACCACCTTCATAATCACGCAACAGATCACACAGTGAGTTTTTTTATAAAGATAACTAAATATAAGCGAACAACTTTGTATTTATTGTGGACATTAAGAGAGAGAGAGAGGGAAATTAAATTAAATTCCAACAGCGTCAAGAATGTTCGATTGACGATCAAACAAATTGAAAGAAGGTCATTTTGACACCCTCGAATTGAATACAATAATAACACACACACGCTTTACACTCTCTTCAACATGATATCGTGGTGAGGTTGTCAACGAAACCAAGTTCATAGGATAATTTAAATTGAACAACTCCGCCCCCCTCCATCCCCTTTATTACTTTGTGTGTGTGTGTGTAACACACACACACTTGTGAGCGGACTCTCTCTCAATTTTTGTCGAAAAGATCATCGCATCGTATCCAAAAAAATCACGCTACGTTTCGTTTCCTCCTCACCTTAACCTTCAATCGTAAATAGAGCACGAGTGGACTGTGTATGTGCTTGTACAATAATCATAATGAGGGAGGGAGAGATAAATCCAAACGCCCATCATCCATTAAACACTAAACACTCTCTTCCCAATTATTTATTTCACCATCACATCAAATCACATCCATCTTTCCTCCTCTTACATTTTTTCACGCTTTTGTGCGTCTCAACTGTGATTCTCAAGTTCAGTCTCATTTTTTTACACAAACCCCCATTAAAAATACAATAGCAATTATTACAGTAATACTATTTAATAATTTACTATTAAATACGAATGAAACGGTGGGGGAGATATAATACGGATGGAGTAGGAAATATATTGAAACCAGGATTCTAATTCTCTTTTATTGACCGCGAAATCTAGATTTTCAAATAAATTAACATTCCTTAACAATTTTCTTTAAAATTTATAGACAACCTGAGGAGTTCGATCAAGAGCAAATTAAATTAGTAAATTACTTTTTATTAAAGAATTACATATTAATTTTTTACGACCATCATAAATTCCAGTAGATAGTCTAACATCCTTTAAATGACCATAAAAGTTCATTAATACTTTGACACTTTGTTCCTTTCCGTCATGTAATATAAATTTCCCTTTTTCCATATCCAGGACATTTATATCTCAATTAAATTATTTTATCCCATTCCTCCCCTGTGTCGCTAATTGGTGGGCATGGAGGAATGCAGAGGGGGGGTTGACAAATGTCAATGAATGTATTTGTGTGTGTGTGTTTGTGAACCACCTGTGGTGACCAGCCTGTCCACATATTTTCCATCCTGTTTATTCCCTCTCGGCACTCACTCAACTTTGGACGGTAACAAAAGGAGGGAGGAGGAGGGTAGCACGTGCCAAAAACTGATAGAAAAAGCGTGAACAGACAATCCTTCTGATCCTCATAATTATTATCTAAAAAACTACATACTCAATTTTATGAGTGACTTGACTCAAATAATTATGCATTTCCAAGTCAGAATTAGGTCCACATCTACAATACAACATATGATGTTATAATGACCTTTTCCCACTTCTTCCCATTCTATCTTCCAATTTAGTTCAAGACCACAGATGGACGGAGGAGGGGGAGGAGGGGGAGGAGGTTTACACTTAACCTTAATGGTCACACACAATTTATAATGGACTTCATCCAATTTCGTACTCGTACATTTCCCCAATTTTCTTCTCTGTTGAAAAGAAAATTGGGAGAGAAAAAGCGAAATCTCAGTTTCCAAACTTTTGATATTGTTAAAGCCATATTTTTAGCAATTCTAATTTGCAAAACACACACACTCCTCTCACTCTCTCTCTCTCTCTACCCGCTTTTCTCTTCTCATAATTCAATGAAGAGAGAGAGAGGGGCACAAGGTCAGTCTCATTAAAAGTGTTTTGTTCAGAGCTCTGCACGTGTTGTCGTCCCAAGAATCCCTTGGGATGTTCCAGTGTGTGTGTGTGTGTGTGTGTGTGTGTTTGTACCTCCACCACTATAATGTGATTACCATCAAAGAGAGAGAACAAAAGGGAAGTTCCACTCTCAGATATTCTCAGAGGGAGAGAAGGAGGAAAGCTGGGGGGAAAGCAGTGTCAAGGTTCAAGGTCTTTCGAGATTTAATGGAGAGAGTTGGATGCTCTAAATAATCGTAAGCTCCCTTTCTCTTTCTTTCTCGCTGGAGTCGCCAGCTGAAACTCAACTGAGTCCCCACCAATGGCAAGCTTAATTGGACACTACACACACACGCTAGACAATAGCCGGAGGATGAGGAGTATACTAAAGGAAAATTCTGTACAAAAACGCTTTATACTCTGAAGAGGTGGGGGAGGAGGAGGTGGAGAAAACACAATAAATTTCATTTCGACTTGTCTTGATTCTCCCATCTCTCAAGATACTCAGAGGATGACTCCATCGATTTTGGATTATTTTTTGAGCAAACAATTCTCCTCCTCCATTTCCTTCATTTCCTTCTCTTCACAAACTTTAGAACGTGAACGACTTTGCATTTAGAATCATTCCTAGTCACAATTCCTCCTCATCTCCATTTTACCTGGATCCCTCTTCCTCCTCTCCACACTTGACACACAGGAGGAGGAAGGAGGAAGAGAAGGAGGATGAAAAGTTCACGAAATTTGTATCAGAACAAATTCGGAATTTGGGATGAGCCCACTCCACACACAAAGGTCGCACAAAGATACGACAGAGAGGGAATTAGAATAATGTAGAAATATAACACACAGATTAGGAGATAAATACAAGAGGAGGATTTCTACAAAGAGGAGAGATATTCCAAATTCCCAACACAAATATACATCAACTACCGTGGGAGATTCATGGGAACCCGGGCATTATTCCCATGTCAGACGATCCCTATCTCTGCTTCAAGTCTTATAGGAGGAGCTAATTTTTGAAGTTGACATTTCCTTTTTTCAATGTAGAATCTGGGTGTTCGATTTTAACTACTTTTACGGTTTGTCAATGGAGGGAGGGGGGTCTGAACGTGTCCGTTTCGCTACTCTGCCTCTCCTTGACTGTGTGCCTCTTTCTCTCTCTCTCTCTCTCTCTCGAACACACACGGGGAAAGCAGAGCTAGCCCTTATCCAGACTGTCAGTTGGAAATCCCAAATCCCTCCTTCTCCTCCGAACTGGGTCAACTGGAAGGAAATGACTGGCTTTGCATCCGAGAAAGCTCTACTCTACTCTACTCTGTCGTTAGCCTACATCCTATAATCAAAAAGCAGGAGCCGTGGCCCGAACAACCGATCCCCTCAACAACAAACCCCAGTTTGCACTCTCTCTACTCTCCCTCCTCGTGTGTGTGTGTGTCTCTCTCTTGTTTGTAAAATAACTCCTTGACAATGACTAAGCGCCCCTTCAGCCCTGTTTGTTCAAAAAAACCAAGAGATAATACCAGACCAGTGTGTACCTGTATCTTTCTATATGCTGAAATATCTTGATTTCTTGGAGAGCCAGGAAAACTCGCTCCACACACACACACACACTGTGAATCTCGGTCCTGTCTTTTGGCCAGCATGCATCGTGTGTCTGGGTGGAAATCCTCCAATTACTCTTTATCTCAAAATAACATCCAAAATCTCCACTTCCCTCCACCTCTCTTCATGTACACGTCTTTTCCCGGGGATTCGGCTAGAGAGTAAATTGTGAACTGGAGCTAAACGATGATTGCGGGTGGGTGGAGGTTCGGATTTGTTTTTTGCGTATCTAAGAGAAAGAGACTTTCTTTGGGTTATGGATCTGATTTTGCATGAGAGAGAAACTTTTCCAGATTACCTCAAGAGACTTCAAACTGTCTTTGGAGAAAGCAGAATATTGCTTGTCCATTTTAAAGTGAATACGGTATTTAAAGTGTATAAAATACAGAGTACAGAGGATTGCACGTGTGTGTGGTTCACACTTTTTTCATTAAATCCCTGGAAATTTGTGGAAAGAGATGCTAAGTCCTGTGTAATTTAATATTGAAAAGCTTTTAATTTTAACTCTTTCTTTCCTCCACACACACACAACCACCATAACGGATGTGTGCCTCTTTTCCCCGCCAGCCCTGACACAATGTCCTCATTAATTATACAGGCCACAATTTGTGTGTGTGTATGTGTGATTTCCGGAATTCCTCACCATTTTGTTTGTTTCCCTGTTCTTCCCAGAAGAGGAAAAAAAGGTTCCACTAGTACTGCTACACAAGACAAAAAGAAGGAGGGAGAAATGTGAATTTACGATTTTTTCAATTTCTTCGAATCCATCTCGAAATGAGTAGAGAACTGCAGACAGGACACAAAGAGAAAGCCTTTCTTCTCTGTATATTCTGGTTCTGAATTGTACGCTCGCCTATGTATGAGACAGCCTGGATTTTTTTGGTCAGATGAGGTTTTTTTTCTTTCAACTGGAAAAGGGAAATGAGGATGTGAGCTCCACTCTCTCATGACTCATTTTGATTTAAGATCCACTTCGAATTTTGTATTTACATATCAGCATGTACATATGGAAGATCTACGTCATCCCCCTTCAGCTTGATTGTTTACCCAGCGAGTATTGAATCATTTTTCCAAACACTCTCACTCACACTCAACCCACTGAATACCATTAGCCAAGAAGAGGGAGACGAGCAGGTGTTGGCCCATATACATTTCAATACACAGTACACACACACTGTGTGTGTCTGTACAGCCTAATGTCAATAAACGGAAAGGGGAGGGGAGGGAAAGAGAGGAGAGAGAAGAAAGCACTATCCGTCAGTCCTGCTAAAACTGAGAGAATGGAGAAAGGAAGAAAAAAAGGATAATAAGAGAAAGCGGGGAAAGAGCCGGAAAATTGGAACTCTTTTCTCTCCCTCTCTCTTGTATTCCGAGACTGCTTCGGAGATAGAAAAAGAGCGAAGAAAAATATACGCTACATTTTTCTCTTTCTTCCATACTAAACCATGACGTGTGTGTGTGAGGATTCACCGTACTATCCCTATTTGTGCTCCACCATTATCTAACAGTGTCCCACTTTCCTAGGAATCCAATCATTTTACCCATAAGAGTACTTGTATTGTATAAATCTAAATTTCCACTGGGATTTCAATTTAATCCCCACCATTTAATTAACGTTCCTACCTCCATTTAATTCCCCTTTTCAAAGTATGCATTGAAAATCTTTTTAAATATTAATATTCTCCGAAATTAATTTCACTTGTTTCTTTGTCAAAAATGGAGGGGAAGTTCCGACCAGGTATTGTAGCTCTAATGCCCGGGTTCTTTTTCAAATGCTGTACGGTGTCATTCTACTCCATTTAAATGGAGCCACTTTGCATTCCACAATTGAAATCATCAGATTTCCAATAGAATCTCCTCCACCTCTTTCTCCATTGGCGTCCAATACATGTATATGTTGCAGCCAATGTGAGCGGAGTGGTCAATGTTAACAATGACTAGCCAATGTTAACAATAACCAGCCAATATGTACTATGGTCAGTCAAAGTGTACAGGACTTTAGTCAATGTGCACAGACCCTTAGTCAATGTAAACAGACACACAATTTCAGTATTTTAAATTACATTTATTGCAAATTCAGTTTTATTAAACATCATTTCTACAATGTAGAACCAAAAAAACAATACACATAGGTATTTACAATAGAAACCTCAAAGCACCTTCAATCTTTCCTGAACAATGTCCAGTTCATCTATTTGAGCATGAATTGCTACCATGGCATTTGCTATTACACAACACACCACCCTTTTTGCATTTACGATTGATTTTGCAACCAGTAGTGCAATTACACTTAAACATACCTTGACCTGAGCCAACAGACAAAGCTATTGCAGCTGACCGAAGGCTTACTTCAACATTAGGAACATCCTCCATTTTTATTGGTTTCACAGATGTCATAGTAAATTGATTACGACTATAAAAACATTTCAATTTCCCTACAGTGGCTCCCAAGGTATACGTCATCCACATGCATTACAATAGCAAAATATATTACGGTGGTCATCCTTTGCCCTGTCCACATCCGGGATAGGAATTAACACATTTTGCCCAATTTCACACTGTTGTAAACGCTCATTTGAACTCCTTACCATTTTGATTGCCTGTTGCTTTTGAGCAGCACGAGAACCACAACGAGAAATCATGATATCTTCATTTTGAGTGCAGAGAAGACAAACGTATGTCTGTGAAGATCCTGACTCGTGACTATTATTTCTGCTACAAGATGAAAAGAAATGAACGGGGAGGTGACAAGTATGACATTGAGAATTTAAAACAACTCTACCACTGCAAGATACACAATAAAGGAACCCTGTACTGACATCATTATCGTCACACTCCTCATTTTCTCTACCTGTGTGTGTCATCTCTCCCTCTCCTACACTGTCCACAGGAGATAGGATTTGAACTTGCTGTTCATCGTTACTATTGCGATTGTCAGATAATAAATTCGAATTTTCAATCACTTCAACTGAAATAACAGAGGTGGTGGTGGAAGTCTCGTTGTATTCTAAAAGTGAATTTTCTATGGTTTGCGGAGCAGAATGCACTTCTCCCCTCAACACAACCTCCAAATCCTCCTCAGTTTCAATAGTTTCTGAGTTTGGCAAATTTAGACTTGTGATTCCCATTTTTGGCTTGATTCCGAACATGGCTTCATATGGTGACCTTCCAATACCTCGGTGGGCACACACATTTTTTTGAAACTGGACAAACTTGAGTGCACTTGACCATTTATTTTATTTATGCTCACGTAGCCAACATGCTAATTTGTCTTGAACATCTTTATTGGCTCGTTCAACTGATTCGTGACTTTGAGAATGGCGGGCCTTTCCGTGCACAATCTTGCATTGCGGCCACAATTTGACAACTTCATTCACCACCTAGAATGTGTAGTACAGGAAATTAAAACGTCATATGTTGAAGAGATTTTTTGACATTTCTTATGTTTCAATTTAACAGTGACCTCGAGGTCACCATAGGTCATTCCCTGATTACCCCCAATTCTGAGGTTACCAGTCGACTCAGAATTG